>JAVSCE010005182.1:0-113753 GCA_032199065.1 Smutsia gigantea | reverse complement strand
ACATCCTCACCAACATTTGTTGTTGTTGGTGTTTTGGATGTTGGCCATCCTCACTGGTGTGAGGTGATATCTCATTGTGGTTTTAATCTGCATGTCTCTGATGATTAGCGATGTGGAGCATCTTTTCATGTGCCTGTTGGCCATCTGAATTTCTTCTTTGGAGAAGTGTCTATTCATGTCCTCTGCCCATTTCTTAATTGGATTATTTGCTTTCTGTTTGTTAAGGTGCATGAGTTCTTTATATATTTTGGATGTCAACCCTTTATCAGATACGTTTTTTATGAATATATTCTGCCATACTGTAGGATGTCTTTTTGTTCTACTGATGGTGTCCTTTGCTGTACAGAAGCTTTGCAGCTTGATATAGTCCCACTTGTTCATTTTTGCTTTGTTTCCTTTGCCCGGGGAGATATGTTCATGAAGAAGTTGCTCATGTTTATGTCCAAGAGATTTTTGTCTATGTTTTTTTCTAAGACTTATGGTTTCATGACTTACATTCAGGTCTTTGATCCACCTTGAGTTTACCTTTGTGTATGGGGCTAGACAGCAGTCCAGTTTCATTCTCTTACATGTAGCTGTCCAGTTTTTCCAACACCAGCTGCTGAAGAGGCTGTCATCTCCCCATTGTATATCCAAGGCACTTTTATCAAATATTAATTGACTGTATATGTTTGGGTTAATGTTTGATTTTCTATTCTGTTCCACTGGTCTGTGGGTCTGTTTTTGTGCCAATACCAAATTGTCTTGATTACTGTGGCTTTGTAGTAGAGCTTGAAGTCAGGGAGTGTAATTCCCCCTGTTTTATTCCTCCTTCTCGGGATTGCTTTGGCTATTCGGGGTCTTTTGTGGTTCCATATGAATTTTAGAATTATTTGTTCCAGTTCATTGAAGAAAGCTGTTGGTAGTTTGATAGGGATTGCATTGAATCTGTAGATTGCTTGAGGTAGTATAGCCATTTTGACAATATTTATTCTTCGTAGCCAAGAGCATGGGATGCATTTCCATTTGTTAGTGTCCTCTTTAATTTCTCTTAGGAGTGTCTTGTAGTTTTCAGAGTACACGTCTTTCACTTCCTTCGCTAGGTTTATTCCTAGGTATTTTATTCTTTTTGATGCAATTGTGAATGGAATTGTTTTTCTGATTTCTCTTTCTGTTAGTTCATCGTTAGTTTATAGGAAAGCAACAGATTTCTGTGTGTTAATTTTGTATCCTGCAACTTTGCTGAATTCAGATATTAGTTCTAGTAGTTTTGGAGTGGAGTCTTTAGGGTTTTTTATGTACAGTATCATGTCATCTGCAAATAGTGACAATTTGACTTCTTCTTTACCAATCTGGATGCCTTGTATGTCTTTGTTTTGTCTGACTGCTGTGGCTAGGACCTCCAGTACTATGTTGAATAACAGTGGAGAGAGTGGGCATCCTGTCTTGTTCCCGATCTTAGATGAAAAGCTTTCAGCGTCTCGCCATTAAGTATGATGTTAGCTGTGGGTTTGTCATATATAGCCTTTATGATGTTGAGGTACTTGCCGTCTATACCCATTTTGTTGTGAGTTTTAATCAGGAATGGATGCTGAATTTTGTCAAATGCTTTTTCAGCATCTATGGAGATGATCATGTGGTTTCTGTTCTTCTTTTTGTTGATGTGGTGGATGATGTTGATGGATTTTCGAATGTTGTACCATCCTTGCTTCCCTGGGATGAATCCCACTTGATCATGGTGTATGATCCTCTTGATGTATTTTTGAATTCGGTTTGCTAATATTTTGTTGAGTATTTTTGCATCTACGTTCATCAGGGATATTGGTCTGTAATTTTCTTTTTTGGTGAGGTCTTTGCCCGGTTTTGGTATTAGAGTGATGCTGGCTTCATAGAATGAGTTTGGAAGTATTCCCTCCTCTTCTATTTTTTGGAAAACTTAAGGAGAATGGGTGTTATTTCTTCTCTATATGTCTGGTAGAATTCAGAGGTGAATCCATCAGGCCCGGGGGTTTTGTTCTTGGGTAGTTTTTTGATTACCAATTCGATTTCGTGCTGGTGATTGGTCTGTTTAGTTTTTCTGTTTCTTGCTTGGTCAGTCTTGGAAGGTTGTATTTTTCTAAGAAGTTGTCCATTTCTTCTAGGTTTTCCAGCTTGTTAGCATATAGATTCTCATAATATTCTCTTATGATTCTTTGTATTTCTGTGGGGTCCGTCGTGATTTTTCCTTTCTCATTTCTGATTGTGTTTATGTGTGTAGATTCTCTTTTTCTCTTAATGAGTCTGGCTAGGGGTTTATCTATTTTGTTTATTTTTTCAAAGAACCAGCTCTTGGTTTTATTGATTTTTTCTATTGTTTTATTCTTCTCAATTTTATTTATTTCTTCTCTAATCTTTATTATGTCCCTCCTTCTGGTGACTTTGGGCCTCATTTGTTCTTCTTTTTCCAATTTCAGTAATTGTGTCTTTAGACTATTCATTTGGGAATGTTCTTCCTTCTTTAAATAGGCCTGGATTGCAATATACTTTCCACTTAGAACTGCCTTTGCTGCGTCCCACAGAAGTTGTGGCTTTGTGTTGTTGTTGTCATTAGTCTCCATATATTCTTTGATTTCTGTTTTGATTTGGTCGTTAACCCATTGATTAATTAGGAGAGTGTTGTTAACTCTCCATGTATTTGTGAGCCTTTTTGATTTCTTTCTAAAATTTATTTCTAGTTTTATACTTTGGTGATCTGAGAAGTTGGTTGGTAGGATTTTAATATTTTTGAAATTACTGAGGTTCTTTTTGTGGCCTAGTATGTGGTCTATTCTGGAAAATGTTCCATGTGCACTTGAGAAGAATGTGTATCCTGTTGCTTTTGGGTGTAGAGTTCTGTAGATGTCTGTTAGGTCCATCTGTTCTAGTGTGTTGTTCAGTGCCTCTGTGTCTTTACTTATTTTCTGTCTGGTTGATATGTCCTCTGGAGTGAGTGGTGTGTTGAAGTCTCCTAAGATGAATGCATTGCTGTCTGTTTCCTCCTTCAATTCTGTTAGTATTTGTCTCACATATGCTGGCGCTCCTGTGTTGGGTGCATATATATTTATAATGGTTATATCTTCTTGTTGGACTGACCCCTTTATCATTATGTAATGTCCTTCTTTATCTTTTGCTACTTTCTTCGTTTTGAAGTCTATTTTGTCTGATACAAGTACTGCAACACCTGCTTTTTTCTCTTTGTTGTTTGCATGAAATATCTTTTTCCATCCCTTCACTTTTAGTCTGTGTACATCTTTGGATTTGAGGTGAGTTTCTTGTAGGCAGCATATAGATGGGTCTTGCTTTTTTATCCATTCTGTAACTCTGTGTCTTTTGATTGGTGCATTCAGTCCATTTACATTTAGGGTGATTATTGATAGGTATGTACTTATTGCCATTGCTGGCTTTAGATTCGTGGTTACCAAGGGTTCAAGGGTTGCTTCTTTACTATCTAACAATCTAATTTAACTTTCTTGTTAAGTTATTGTAAACACAGTCTGATGTTTCTTTATTTCTCTCCCTTCTTATTCCTCCTCCTCCATTCTTTCTATAATAGGTGTTTTATTCTTTGCCTTTAGTTAGTATTTGGATGGTCTGCTTTCTTTGCTATGATTTTATTTTCTCTGGTGACATCTTTTTAGCCTTAGGTGTGCTTCCATCTAGAGCAGTCCATTTAAGATATCCTGTAGTGGTGGTTTATGAGAGGCAAACTCTCTCAACTTTCGTTTGTCTGGAAATTGTTTAATCCCTCCATCATATTTAAATGATAATCGTGCTGGATACAATATTCTTGGTTCGAGGCCCTTCTGTTTCATAACGTTAAATATATCATGCCATTCTCTTCTGGCCTGTAAGGTTTCTGTTGAGAAGTCTGATGATAGTCTGATGGGTTTTCCTTTGTAGGTGATCTTTTTTCTCTCTCTAGCTGCCTTTAATACCTGTCTTTATCTTTGATCTTTGCCATCTTAATTATTATGTGTCTTGGTGTTGTCTTCCTTGGGTCCCTTGTGTTGGGAGATCTATGAGCTTCGGTGGACTGCGAGACTACTTCCTTCCCCAGCAAGGGAAAGTTTTCAGTAATTATTTCTTCAAAGACACTTTCTATCCCTTTTTCTCTCTCTTCTTCCTCTGGTACTCCTATAATGCGAATATTGTTCCGTTTGGATTGGTCACACAGTTCTCTTAATATTCTTTCATTCCTAGAAATCCTTTTATCTCTCTCTGCCTCAGCTGCTCTGTACTCCTGTTCTCTGTTTTCTATTCCATTAACAGTCTCTTGCATCTCATCCATTCTGCTGTTAAGCCCGTCGATCGCTTGTCTGATTTCTGTATTGTCTTTCCTCAGTTCCCTCACTTCCTCCCTCAGCTCTTGCACATTTCTCTGTAGGTCCATCAGCATGGTTATGACTTTTATTCTGAATTCTTTTTCAGGGAGGCTGTGCATTTCCATCCCTTCAGACTTCCTCTCTGGGGTTGTCTGGTTGATTTTGGTCTGATCCATATTCCTCTGTCTTTTCATGGCTATTGAATTGGTCACTGGTAGTTGCCACGTATGTCAGCTGGGCTCTTTAAGACTTTAAAAAGAGAAGAAAAAAAAAGAGAAAAACAAAGAAAAAAAAGAAAGAAAGAAAGAAAGAGAAAAAAAGAATAAAGAAAGAAAAGAAAAAACAAAAACAAAACAAAACAAAAAAAACAAAAAAAATGCCCACCGGACGTAGATTTTGTGGGAATGCTCTAGGTGGCCCTATTGCCCCACTTTTCCACAGCTGTAACTGTGCCGCTCCGCAGGGCCCTTTATCGCTCGGGCAGGGGTGGGAACGAATAGGAGGCTGTTGACCTCAGTGAGAAGTGTTAAGTATGGCTACGCTTCCTCAGTCGCCAGCTAAGGCGTATGAAACTCCCCAGGACTCCCAGCCTGCTGGGCAGAGTGTGCTGGGGCGATCCGGCTCCTCCACTGGGCTTCTGTCTCTTTAAGACCGCTGAAGAAAGCGCGCGCATTTTTTTTTTTCCTTCCGGGGAGCCGGCTGCAAGCACCCTGGCGTGTTCCCCGCTCAGATCCTGCCCCTCTGTCTCTCCAATCTCTGCTGCACTGCACAATGTGGGTCAGCGCTCCCTGCGCAGATCACCGGGGCTGGCTACTTCGCGGGGTGTACTTCCACTCCCTCCCGGCTCTGAATCCTCTCCTCCTGCCGGTGCGCTGGGGTGGGAGGGCTCGGGTCCCGCCAGGTCGCGGCTCCGTATCTTACCTGCCTCTTGGGGTGCCGAGTCCTCTCGGGTGTAGCTGCACTCTGTGCGCTTTCCTGTGTATTCTCGTCTCTCTTTTAGGAATAGATGTATTTTCTGTGTTTTCGTAGATAAATATAGTGTTGGGAGGAGATTTCTGCCGCCCTGCTCACACCGCCATCTTCCCGGAAGTCCATAGTTTAGTCTTTTGATGAATATGCTTAGCACAGCCTCCACTCAAACTTGAGAGAGGATAATTAAGGTCCACTTACTGGACATTAGAGTATGTACATAATTATTTGGAATTTGTTCAGTTTAACGAAATTCCATTAATTTTTCTTGTAGTTCAAGTCTGTGGTGACCAATTATCTCAGTTTTTGCTAATTGGAGAATGTCTTTGTTTTATTTTCATTTTTGAAGGATATCTTTGCTGAATATAGTATTCTAGGCTGACAAAATTTTATTTGCTTTCAATATTTTCATATTTCATTCCATTTTATCCTGGCTTGTGTTGTTTCTGAGGAGAAGTTGGTAGTTATTATTATTCCATTGTAGGCAATGGTCGATTTCAATATATTCTTTTTAAATCTGTATTTTAGCAATTTGACTATAATGTGCTTAGGTGTGGTTTTCTTTATTTATCTAGATTTCCTTGAGCTTCTTGGATTTATGCATTGGTATTATGATCAAATTTGGGAAAACTTAGGCTATTTCTTCAGTTGCTTTTTTTGTTAAATCTTCTTTTCTCTCTCATTTATTTGGGATTTGAGTTACAAGTATCACCAGACACTTGTTTTTGTTCTATTGGTGAGTAGGACTTTGTTGTTGTTGTTGTGTGTGTGTTTGTATGTATGTTTTATCTCTGTGTTTTAATTTGAACAGTTTCATTTGATGGGTCTTTAAGTTTATTGATACATTTTCTGTATCCAATGTCCAATGTGCTGTTAAATTAATTTCACTACAGATATTGAAGCTTCACCTTTAGGATTTCCTTTTTTTAAGATAGTTTCCTTTTCTCACTTGTGATTACTTAATTTGTCTCATTTGTTGTGTATATCTTTTCCTTTAAGACATTGGAGATATTTATGATAGCTCTTTTAAAGCCTTGATCTGCTAATTTCAACATTTGTGTAATTGTCTGTTTGTATTAACTGTGTTTTCTTCTCCTGATTAGGCATCACATTTTCTTGTTTCTTTTTATATCTAATAGTTTTTTATTTGGAGCTGGACATTGAGAATGTTGCCTTACTGAGAATTTGATTGTTAACCTCAATTTGTTCTGGCCAAAGCTTGGTTTTAAGTTTTGCAGGAGGAGGTCTAGAGTAGTTCTTATTTCTCAAATGAGACCTTTCTAGGGTCTCAACCAAAGGCTGATAATATTTGATGAGGCCTTTCCACTCTGGCTTGTCAGAACTCCAGTGTATCCCAGTATTTGTACAACTTACAGCATCTCCATTTGACTCACAGGTCCCCAGTAATTGCTCTCTAAAGACTGCACAGTATTCTCCTGCATATGCACAACTTTGTATTTGGCCAAAAGCATAAGAGAAGTCCTTCCCAGATTTTTGGGACTACTTATCTATGTGGTTCCCTCCTTGACAGTGCCTTGTTTTAAAATTTACAATTTGTCTGTAATTAACCCTTAAGAATGAATTGACTGGTGTTTTTAAAAATTCTCTTATAATCATGACCTGGATATTCCCAGCACCTTCTTTTCAGGAAGGTAGCAATATTTGGTGGCACGCACTTGAAACCAGGGTAAAACAGAACCAGAATATAACCTTTTATTCTAAGTAGTCGTAAGAATGTGAGTGGATCATAATCTAAAGTCTCAATTTGTTCTGATTGTAAGTACATATTGGGAAATAACTCTTTTGTTTACCTAACAGATAATATTTTTGAAAACACTTTAGAATAGTAAAATACTATCCATAATACAAAGCAGTTAAATTGAGTGTTTATGTGGTATGATTGAAGGGACATCAAAAAACGTCAATTCATATCTTTTGCCAGCTATTAATAATGCCATCAGTTTACTCTTTCCTTTTGTTTAGTTAAGATACTGACATTAGCAGGCTCCAACTGGAATATATGAGGAATTAGTTTATGTAACTGGCTTTGTTCACTAACATTGAACAGATGAGAATGGAAATTAGAAGAGAAACTTTTTCTGGAAGAGGCAGTTAGGAAGTTCTGGTGCATGGTGTACCACTGGTGTGAGTAGGCCTAGAATGGTGAAGTGACCTGAGAAGTGAGGAAAAGCATTAAGTGCAAAGGGGTACTGAAAGAAGAAGGGAAGGATCTTGAAGTAAGAACTGCTCTCTGTACTTTGGTTTAGAATCCACCTTGCCTAGAAATGTTTTACAAGCCTCAACCCATTAACTTTTGTAATACCCACACACAAAGGCAACAGTCATACAAAAGGATGTTAGAGGGCAGTAGAGATAATAATTTTAGTTTGAACATGAATAATACATTTTCTTCTGATTTTGTGGCCAAAGCACATAAAACATCTCAGTCTTAACACAAAGCTTGTTAGTATTAGATTTGGGCCTAGAGCTCAAGGCCTCTGGCTCTTGGCCCTTAGTTCTTTCCACCCCTCTAGGACACCTTTTACTTTTCTGGTTATGGGCACTGTAAGTGAGGACACAGGCTGCCTGCAGTCACAGCACAAACCAAAAAAGTGTAGTTAAGTCTCTGCCAAGGTTTCTAAATGTATGCTCATATTTTCAGGTGTTTCCAGACCTCTTTAAGCATGCTTTAGTAAAGTTTTGGACAGAAATATAGATGCATGTTTCTATCTACAGACAGTGATCTATCCTTATAGTATATGTCATTGTTTTCCATAATCTAGTGCTAGCATTTTTACTACCCAAGAGGTTAAAAAGACTGATATATAACCTAGAGCTCTTTCCACTTCAAGACTAAATACATGTCTTCTGGTGTTAGTCATTGTCAAAGCCTGATTCCCAAGATCACATAGGCACAACAATGAGCATCCTTAGTAGGTCTTGCTCTTAAGTTGTGGAATGAGTAATTGTATGTATCAGTAAGAACTTGGGATATGAAGAGGAGTACCAACAATTTAGATTCATCTTCTCTATATGTCTAAAATGAAGGCTATCCAGGAATTAGTCCCAATTCGTAACTCAGTTCATTAACATAAAATAGTGAAATTCTGAAAGTCCAATTCTTCCTTTTTAAAAACGGCTCAAGTGAGCCAATGGTTGAATGGCTTATTTGAGGTCACACAGATAATTTGTAAGAAAGTTCTGATGGAATCTGGGCCCAGGGATTTAGTCCAGTGGTCAGAGCTCCTATGGGGACTTATACTACTTCATTGGAAAAAAGCTAAGTCAGGAAAATATCTTGCATACCTGAGTTTTTCACATTTCACAAAAGAAGAAACAGTAGGATATTTCATGATAGGCTGTCAAAACAATTGTTTTTTACTGTGCCTGACACTCACAGTTGGACACACAAACACAAACACATGTACACACTCACTCAAAAATCATTCCAGGTAAAAATTGGGTGAAATTTCCCATGTTACTGCTATGTTGGCCACTGGTGTCATCAAATATTTTTAATTTCTTTTCTGAGCACAACGCAGATATTCAACAGCTGGGAATAAATAAGCAATATAAATCTTTATTTCGTGAAAAGAGAAATGAAGTCTATACCTTTCAGATAACTTAATAACCTCCATCGTCAGTAATAAATTTCCAGCTTTCTTTATAAATTATATTGAGTCTTGGAATATAGTACTCAGCCCAGAGTTATTTGTTTCATATATTGTATCTCTATGTGCACAGATTAAAAAGAAATGCTTTGGCGGGAGGTGTGTGCTGACATTATAACTCTGAGAAGTATTCTTCTCTTTGGGTTCCTGGTGCTTTGTCATAATTGCATTTGATTCAGTAACTGCTCTAGAATTGCAGAGTAAGGCATGCATTCTCAGTGTCAAGGAAAACCATCTTGTCACTCTGATGTTAAAACAGTCTAATTTGGCCCTGGACAGTGTCAGAGACAAGCAAGGTGGAGTTTAACAATTTCATGGTTCAGATTGAGCTGTGGTTCTTCATTTATGTTCTGCTAGTGAACAGGCCTGTTGCCTGGCCAATCTTTGCACCTGTCATCAAGGCTTGATGCTGACCAGCACAATCCTGCTGATTCAGGATGGATCTTAATCAGGTTCCATTATTCCACGATTCACTAACAGCACTGAACAACATGTCATTACAGAGCTAAAGGTGGTGGGTGGGCCTCCTTCTCAGAAAGGCTTTGAAAAATTGAAGTGGATCTTTATTATGAAGTCAATAAGCTTAGGCACCGACTAAACAGAACCTCTATGTTCTAGGAAAAAACTAGTGAAAATTATTTGAACAACTCCTCCGTTTTAATCAGAATCCATTCTGCAAGAAGCTGCTATCTGATATGCAGAACAGTGAATTTGTATCTTCTTGTACATGGATCCATGCATAAAAGGAAACACCCACAGCATAAGATGTATCACACCCTATCACTGCAAATTCCTGTCCCCTGGAGTCACAGATTTCATTATGTAAAAATCTCATTATGAATTTTGCTTGGATCACTGAATTATTGACCTTTTTTTTTGTTTAAAAAAATATTAAGTTCAACTTTTAATATTTTAGCCAATAAATGAAATGTGCTTGAGAGAAAATCCATATACGTTGAATTGAATATGTTTGTCCTCTGCTTTTTCTATAGATTTTTATAAAGTTCATAATAATTCAGAAGGCTGTAAGTCAAAATGTTAGAACTTTTGGTTTTGTAGATAGATGGCAAAACAGATAAATAGCTTTTGTGCGGTGCACTGTACATGTTCAGTTTTCTGTTTGCAACATGACAGAAACAGTGTGTGGTTCAAGTGTAATGAGCAGCACTGTCTGGGCATGTTAGGCACACTGAAGGAGCAGAGCTGGCAGAAGCTCTTTTGTATAAGGTCCTGAAAGCCTCTTGGACAAACTTACCTGGAGCCAGAAAGCCATTGCTTCTTGCTTTGTCCCCTGGATGCATCGTGGTAACAGGGATAGACAGTTTGAGAGAGGAATTAAATAATCTTTTTCTAATCTTTGTATCACATTGGGACACAATTACACTATTCTGAGACCCCTGTAAACATGGTACCACAGAAAGGAGCACTCCTTTTTCCCATGTATTAATAGATCACCTTTCAGCTAGGTGCCTTATGGCTTTAAGGGACAAGTTGGAATGTCCACTGGCAGATGTCATGACATCATTTCACTATATCACATTTCCTTTATTAAGAGAGGTATACTGAGTTAATAGAAACATACCAGGAGCAGAGAAGACTCATGGTGAGTTCCAGTTGGGCCATCAATTTCCCAAGTTATTAACCATTTGGAGCTTGGATTATTAACTTGTATTACCAATAAGAAAGATGGAGGTTCCTTTTTCTTCTTTTTTTCTAAGGTTTTTATGTTCTTCACTAATGTGACTGATTTAAGATAGTTAGCATCTATACAAAAAACTGATTAGTAATACTACAACAGCTTATAATGATCCTTCAGGGTTGCCTTTTGATTCCTACAGATATGGCAAAGAGCCTATATTATGCTGATATATGATTAATATTATACAGTATTAATGGTTAGTAATGTCCTCTTTGGAGTCAGATAGCCTTGGATTATAATTAAGCTTTAACAATTATTAGCTATATGATCTTAGACAAGTTAACTAACCCTACTATGGCTCAGTTTAATTAACTGTAAAATGTTTATAAAAATAGTTCCATATTTAGGGTTGCTGTAAGGTTGAATGATTAATACTTGTAAAGCAATTAAAATAGTAGCTGACATATAGAAATACCTCAATGAATGTGAACTTTTATTACCGTTATATTTTTACAGAAAGAGAAAACATGAAAACAGTATGCTGAATATTATGCTAGCCTACAAAATTTCATTGATTATGTGGAAGTTCTGGATGGGTCTTTATGTGATTCTTCCTTCACAGAACCAAGTTCTGTACTTTAAATATAATATGAACTCAGTGAATATCTATGTGAATATTTGTCACTTTTGCAATCTGTTGGTATTATTGTAAGACAGTACTTGGATGGAAAGTGTGAGAACTCCCACTAGAGAAAAATAACTAAGCCCTGAGTAGTTTTGTTTTTCTTTAATTTGAGTGGTGTTAAATATTTCTTGTAATCCCCCAAGACCCACTGAACATGAAGGTGTTTCATCCCAGGCTCTCAAATACTGGAAACATCCCAGGCTCTCAAATACTGGAAAAACAGTAAACACTATAGAAGTTTTCATATTTTTATCAGTTTTAAAATGTTATACAAATGAATTATTAAAGGCTGATTAATTCAATATGAAGCTCACATTGAGGAAGAGAGTTTATTATTCAATTAGCTATTTCAAGGTCATTGTAGGTTCATTTGCAGTTGTAAGAAATAATACAGAGACATTATGTACCCTTTAAGAAGTTTCCTCAATGATAAGTAACATCTTATAAAACTATAGTACAATTAACTCAACTGGGATATTGATATTGACATGGTCAAGATTAAGAATATTTCCATCAAAAATGATCCGCCCTGTTGTTTTTTAAAGCTACACACACTTTCCTCCCAGCCCCATTTTCTTAACCCTTCTTAACCACATAATTTCTACAGTTATGTACTTTAGGGAATGTTATATAATGGAGTTATATAGTATGTAAACTTTTGGATTGTTTTTTCATTAGCATAATTTCATCCAGGTGTGTGTATGAGTAGCTTGTTCCTTTTTATTACTGAGTGGTATCCCATGGCACAAATACAATACAGTCTCTCTAACCATTCACCCCTTAAAGGAAATCTGGGTTGTTTCCAGTTTGAGGGGAATTAGAAGTAAACCTGCTTTGAACATTCATGTACAGGTTTTTATGTGAACACTAGCTTTTATCTGGGAAAAATGCCCAGGGGTGCAATTGCTGGATCTTATCATAGTTGCATATTTAGTTTTTTAAGAAACAGCCAATCTGTTTCTTAGATTGGCTGTACTATATTACATTCCCATTAACACTGTCTGTGTTTAAAAAAAAGTGATCCATTTTATCCAAATTCTCCCCAGAATTTGGTGTTGTCACCATTTTTTATTTAGCTGTTTTGTTAAGTGTGTACTGATACCTCATTATGGTTTTAATTTATATTTTATTTGTGGATAATGATTTTGACCATCTTTTCATGTGCTTGTTAGTTGTGAATATCTGTATATCCTCCTTAGTGAAATGTTTATTCATTATCTTTTCCACATAGTCTAATTGGATTGCTTTTTGTCAAGCCTAAGAACTTTTGCCTTGCCACAGATCCCAAAGATATCCTCCTGTTTTTTCCCCCAAAATTTTATAGTATTATAACATCTTGTGTGTGAGTCCATGATACATTTTGAGTTACTCTTTGGATAAGATATGAGACTTGGGTTGGTGATATTTTTTCCTTTGGGTGTCCAGTTGTTCTAACACCATTTTTTGAAAGGCTATTTTTCCTCCATTGAATTTCTTTGCATCTTTGTTGCAAATCAGGAGAGTATAATTCTGTGGGTCTATTGCTGTGTTTGTTCTCTATTCTGTTCCATTAATCTGTGTGTCTGTGTGTCTTCACCAATAACACATAGTCTTAATTACTGCAGCTGTGTAAGTCTTGAAATTGGATAGACTGATTCTTCCAACTTTATTCTTCTTTTTCAAAATTGTTTTAGCTATTTGATTTCTTTGCCTTTCCATATAACTTCCTGAGACTTTGATAGGAATTTTGTTAAACTTATATATCAATTTGGGGAAAACTGGCATCTTTACTATGTTGAGTGTTCTAGTCCATGAATAAGTTATATCTCCATTTATTTCTTTCGGTATGCATCAATTTCTTTCATCAGCATTTTATAGTTCTAGCATATAAATGGTGTACATGTTTTACTGTATATATACTTAAGTATTTTTGAGTGATTATAAAGGATGTTGTATTTTTAATTTCAGTGTACAAGTATATACATGCTAGTATAAAAAGTACAGTTGATTTTTGCAAGTTTATCTTGTATCCTGCAGTGTTTTCTTTTCTTTTTTTGGTGGTTAGCATATTTAAGCAATAAAATTTTTTTATTGAAGTATAGTTGATGTACAATCTTTTATTGATTCCAAGCATACAACACAGTGGTTCAGCAGTTACCCACATTATTAAATGCTCACCCTGCCCAGTGCAGTTACTGTCTGTGAATATAGAAAGATGCTATGGAACCATTGGCTGTGTTTTCCCTGCTGTACTGCGTACCATCCCTATGACCAACTTGTATTATGATTGAGAATGTCTGTGCCCCTTTATCCCCCTCCCCCTCCTGCCCAGTCCCCCTACTCCTCCCCCATGGTGACCACCAGTCACCTCTCAGTGTCTGTGACTCTGCTGCTGTTTTGTTAGTTAGTTTTGTTTTGTTTTTAGATTCGACAAGTAAGTGAAGCCATTTCTGTTTATCTTTCCGCCTGTGCAGTTTCCTTACCGATCATGGTGTTTGTTGTTACCGTTATTGTTGCTGCTGTTTTGATAGGTTCCTCGGGGTTTTCTACACATATAGTCATCTAGTATGCACACAGGGACAGGATGTATCTGCCTTTTTAATCTGCATGGCTTTTATTTCCTTCTCCTGCTATATTTCTAGAACATCTAGCACTTTGTTAAATAAAAGTGGTGAAGTAGTTCTTGACTTCTTCCTGATCTTGGGGGGAAATTAAATATATTAGTTGTAGACTTTCTTTATAGATGCTTTCCATTAAGTTATGGATGTCCTCTCTGTGCCCATTTTTCTGAGAATTTTAATCATGAGTGTGTATTAAATTTTGTCCAATTATTTTTCTGCTTCAGTTGATATGATCATATGATCTTTACTCTTAAGTCTGTTAATATGGTGAATTACATGGATTTAGTTTTGCTTGCATCCCTGAAATAAACCCCACATGTCCATGATGTATAATTCTTCTGATGGCTTTTTTTTTCACTGTTTTTTCATTTTTTGTATCAGGGTGAAACTAGCTTAATAAAAGAGAAAAAAATTTTTCCTCTTATTTTTTGGAAGAAATTGTTTAAAATTAGTATAATTCTTCTTCAAACATTTGTCAGAATTCTCAGTGAAATCATCTAGGACTGGAGACCACATTTTGGAAATATTTTTGAAATTATGAATTCAGTTTCCTTAATAGATGTAGGTGTGTTCAAATATTTCATGTTGGGGAAGTTGTTGTAGATTTTGAGGAATTGGTCTATTTAATCTAAATTATCAAATTCATATATGTGAAGTTGTTCTTTATTATCTTTCAGATTTATTTAATGTCTATAGTGATATCTCCTGATGTCTGCAGTGTCTGTAGTGGTGTCCCCTGTATCATTCCTGATATTGGCAATTTGTCTTCTCTCTCTTTTTTTGTCAGTCTTGCTAGAGATTGGCTAATTTTATTGACCTTTTCAAAAAATAAGCTCTTTTCTCATTGATTTTCTCCATTGTTTTTCTATTCAATTTCATTGATTTCTGCTCCTATCTATTATTTCTATCCTTCTGTTGCTTTAGGTTTAATTTGCTCTTATTTTTCTAAATTCTCAAGGTAAGAACTTAAAGTTTTTGAGTCTTCCTCTTTTCTATTTACATTAAGTGCTATAAATTTCCCTGTCAGTTCTGTTTTAACTGTTCTACAAATTTTGATATATTCTGTTTTGATTGTCATTCAGCTCAATAAATTTTTTTAAATTTCTGTTGAGGCATTCTATTCACCATCTGGATTATTTAGAAATGCGTAGTTTCCAAATGATTGGAGATTTTCCTGTTATATTTTAGACATTGATATCTAATTTGTTGCTATTGTTTTCAGAGAAAATATCTGTATGGCTTAACTGCTTTTCAGTTTTTGAGATTTGTTTTATGCCTAGAATGTAGATATTTTGGCATATGTTTTGTGGCACCTGAAAGAATGTATATTCTGCTCTTGTCTGGGGAAATTTTCCATCAATTTAGAATTGGTATAATTCTTTAGAATTGATGATTGAATTAAATCCTCTTGGTTGATAGCATTGTTGAGTTCTAAATACTTGCTGACTTTCAGTCTAGTTCTGTCATTTGTTGAAAAATGGATGTTGAGTGTATCTCCTTGTATAGCTTTTTCAGTGCTTTCTGTAGGCATTACAGTATATATGCATAACTTATTAGAGTTTACTGGTGTTATAATTTTACCTGTTTAAATGGAAACCTTTACCTTCCCTCATTTATAGAACAATTGTCTTAAATATTTCCTCTACATACATTTAGAGCAACAAAACATTGCTAATAATTTTTGCTTCAATTGTCAAATATAATTTAGAAAACTCAGAGGAGAAATGCCTATTGTATTTAGTTTTATTTTTGCCTATCATGTTTTTTCTTCCTAAAGTTCTAAAACTCCTTCTTTTATTTTCTTTCTTTCCATTCCTGTAGTTATTCTTTGAAATAGATCTGCTGGTGACAAATTCTCTTAGCTTCCCTTCATCTGACAATGTCATGATTTCCCTTTCATTTCTGAAGGATGTTTTCATTGTTTATAGGATTCATGTTGACATTTCTTTCAATACTTGAAAATGGTGTGTCACTTCCTTTTGCCCTCCATGGCTTTGCTTAAATAATTTACTGTCATTTGAATTTTTTTCCTCCTATACTGCTTTTGAGATTTTTAATTTGGTTTTAGTTCTTAGAGATTTGACTATGATGTGTTTTGGTGTGAATTTCTCTATGCTTATCCTGTTTGGACTTTGCTCACTTTCCATGATCTGTAGGTTTACATCTTTTGCAGTATTTGGAATGTGTTTAGCCATTTTCCTTGAGACTTTTAAAAACCACACTCTTTTTCTTCTCTCCTCCTTGGACTCCAGTGATGTGAGTGATAGATCTTTGTTACGATCTCACGGGTCCCTGAGGCTGCATTGTTTTTTTTGTTGCTTTTAATACTCATTGTTTTTACTGTGGTGCTTCTATTGTTCTGTCTTTTGGTTCAGTGATTCTTTCTACTGCTTTCTGTATTCTGCTATGGCTCCTATCCATCGAGTCTTTCGTTTCAGTTATTGTATTTTTCAGTTCTAAAATTTCCATTTGGTTTTTCCTGGTATCTTCCATGTCTTGGCTAGGGCTTTCTATTTTTTTCCTGTTTCAAGTGTGCTTGTAATTGTTCACTGAAACATTTTATGGTGGCTGCTTTAAAATCTTTGTCAGTTAATTCTAACGTCTTTCTTAGGTCAGGGTTGGCATCTGTTATGGGCTAAATTGTGTTCTCCCCCAACAAAAAAAAATTCACATGTAGAAGCCTTAATCCCCAGTACCTCAGAATATGACTGTGTTTGAAGATAGGACCTTTAAAGAGGTTATTAAGGTAAAATGAGATCATACAGGTCGGCCCTAATCTAATACAACTCTGTTCTAACAAGAAGAGGAGAGGACATGGACATTCATGATGGAAGTTCATGCGAAGACACTGGAAGAACACAGCCATGTGCAAGCCAAGGAGAGAGGCATGAAAAAAACCCTGCTGACACCTTGATCTTGGATTTCTAGGCCTCCAGAAATGTGAAGAAATAAATTTCCATTGTTTAAGCCATCCAGTCTGTAGTGTTTGTTATAGCAGCCCTTATAAACTAATGCAGATTTATTGATTGCCTTTTAAAATTCAGTTTGAGATCCTCCTGGTTCTTGATACAATGAGTTATTTCAATTGAAACATGGACTTTTAAAAAACTATTATTATATTATGAGACTCTGGATTTTACTTAAAGCTTCTATTTTAGCTGTCTTCCCCTGGCACTGCTTTAACAGGTGGAAGTAGAGGTCAGTGTTTCCCATTGGGCCTCTGTTGTCACCTGAGGGGGTACTTCTTGTCATTGTTGGGTAGGGTGGGACTTCCAGCTCCCCAGCAGCCCTCCATTGGTGGCTGTCTGAGGGTAGGACTGTCTTATTACTGCTCTCTACATAGTCTCCACTGAGAACCTGGGGCAGTGTGGCCTTGTTACACTGGGTATTGGGGAGGTCCAATCTCCACAACGCCTCCTCTGACAATACCTGAGCAAAGAATGAGGGTCATCTTGTTACTGCCCTATGAGGGTGGATGTCTGGGTTCCCCTTGTGGTCTTCACTGACACTGAAGTTGTGGGGCCCTTGTTAACGTCTACTGGAGATCAAGGTCCCATCTCCCTATTTGACCTTTCTGATACCATCTCAAGGGGAAGTTGGGGTCTCTCCTTACAGTTTGGCAAGGGTGGGAGTTTAGACTTTCCACTTGGCTTTTACTGGTGTGGGTGGGAATAGGGTCACAGTTTTGTTTCCTGTGGTATTTGGCTAGAGTAGAGCAGTATTCTATCAGTTTCTTGTCTTGCTCAGCTGCTCATTTCGTGCTGCTTTGGCTGGAGAGATCAGCCTTTATTTTGTCTTCTTTGGTCTGTGCTTATTGATGTTTCCAGCTGTTGGCTTATATAGCTGCAAGCTGGGATATATGAGGCATAAAGGAAGCCCAGAACTTCACCACTGTGTCATTCTTCAGGTCCTGACTCACCTTGTTGGTCTTCCTTCTCCCCTTTATCTTTCAGAGCCTTCTCTATTTTATGTATAAAGAATTTAGTTGTACTTACTGGGAAGAATATGGAAAAGTCTATCAACTTTATCTTCCTCAAAGTAGAAGTTGGATGTCTTTTTAAGGATTCTAACCACTTTCATTGTTGATACAAGTAACTAAGAAATGTCAAACTCAATTTT
Organism: Smutsia gigantea; assembly: GCA_032199065.1. Lineage (NCBI taxonomy): Eukaryota > Metazoa > Chordata > Mammalia > Pholidota > Manidae > Smutsia > Smutsia gigantea. The sequence continues at coordinate 95,751 of JAVSCE010005182.1, read as the reverse complement.
AGCAATTTGAGTAAGCTATTAAAATTCTCATTACCCTCTACATTAAAAAAAAAACCTGATTTGTGTATGTTGGAGTACAAGGCAATGTTGCTTCTTGCATTAAAAAAGAAGAGGTAAATGAGTATTTTATTGCATTAAGAATTATTGCATATGAAATTACTGTAAGAGCAACTGAAGTCTTGATTTATTGAACTCCAACTAGTCACCATCCTCTAAGACCACAGTTTTTCAATAAAAGCAAATATATAGAACATTTATTCTGAAAATATCTGTTAGAAGCCAGAGGTTGGCTTAGAGTCATAACTGATAGTTACACTTCTGTGGAATAATTTAAAAGAAAGGAGCATGATCTGTTAATGCAAACAGAATTAGGCACTAGGGGACCTGAGAAACTAGCTGATGGTGATAGTATGGAGATAGTATGGAGATTCAAGAATGTGAAGAACTGGACTTGGGTCCCAGCTTGACCTCTAATCAGCTATGGAATGTTGCTCAAGTCAGTTAAAATTCCTAAATCACGTTGTTTAAAGAGTAGAATGAGTTTATTCACTATACAAATAAAACTGATTTTACTATTGGGATGCATCTTGACATTTGTAATCTATGTAATAATTATTATTGTGGAGATTTGCATTTGTCTGGTTTTGAAATGCTACCAGTCATAGATTTACAGATTTAAAAAGAACACTTAAGGTTATCTAGGTAAGTTTCTATAGATTTCTACTTCTCACTTTGGCTGCACATTAGAATTACCTGGGGTGCTTTTTAAAAGCTTCAATGCTCTGGGCCATCTCCTAGAGATTTTGATTTAACTGATCTGGGAGAGGTCTGATCATTAGTACTTTTGAAAGGCTCCCCAGGTGACATTAATGTGTATAGGGTTGAGACTCACCAGACTAGATAAATGCCTTCAGTCCTGACTCAAGATATCTCTAAGTAATTCAGAATCACCATTAGTCTAATAATTTCCAAAACAGGGTTGAGTAGAGGGCTAGTTTGTCTTCTATTTCTCTGTCCCCCAAGATGAGCCCTTAAAATATGCATTTTGAAAATGTACCCTAGTGATTCTGATACTTGTCTTGTTCTTTCACACTTTCCACACTACTGTCATTGATAAGTTATCTCCTTCTGCCCTTCCATTTGGAAATTGACCTGGTACACCTGTACCTTCAAAGCTTAAATGCTCTCTGCAATATTAATACCAGCTCTTTCTGACACTTTCTATGACAGGAACCTCACTAGCTCCTTAGGCATCTACATTTGTCTTTGGAGAGTCTTCAATGTAAAGGTGACAAAGGAGACAGATTTCAACTCTATATAAAGATCATGTGTAGTAATTTAAAAACAAATCACAAATTAAGTTTTAATGTCTCTCCAAAGTAGCTAACTTTTTCTTAATGGTAACTCTATTTCATTTACTAACCCTTTTACCTCAAAACAATCCTGTGGAGATGTTATGATCTTCTCCACTTTTTAAATAAAAAGGCTATTTTCCTAATTTTCATAGATGAGAAAACTGAGCCATATGGAGATAAGTAAATTGATAAAGTCAGGCAGTAAATGGTCAAGTGGGTTTTAAACTATAGCAATCACTCCCATAACTACATCTGATATATGATTTCCATCTGTGGCCAGGTTCATTTGTTTTTTAAAAATATGAGGTTGTGTTCTTTCAATAATATGTCTAAAATATATTTTCAAGACCACTGCATGTCTATGAATAAAGATTTGATAGAGGGGAAGGGATACTGCCACAGCCAACATTCAAGAGCAGATTGGAGATAGGATATGAGGAATAAATCTGAGGGTAGTTTTGTGGAAGACAGCATCAGTGAGGGCAAGTTGGACTAACCTAGCTGGCTATCCCCCTTGGCTGCTGTCTCCTTGCTTTTAGAGGCAAAACCTGTCACTCCCAAAAGGAGCTCTCTGTTCACTAATTCACTGCTGACTGGGCTTGTCTGGTAAAGGAACACATTAAATATTTAAACCTTGTCCTTCCTCAGATGCAGAGCCGCAAAGATGATTTTCTATGGAATTTAGCATTAAACTCAGGCAATTTGTACAGCTGTGCATATAAATGGCTTTTCACATAATCTCTAGAGGCCAGGGTCAATGTTCCTCGTACATTTTAATACTGTAGATGACATAGTGACATCCTTCCAATTTATGTTCCCTCATAATTGAAAAGGGCTTAATAAAAGTGAGGAATGGGCAGTATGTACACAGCAACATTGATTTCTGCTGACAGTTGAGTGAAGTTAATTGTAATTTTAATGTAATTTGTTCCATGGATGATGTTGAGCCCTAGAACATAACTAAATCCATTTTAAAAGAAATAGTGTGTGTGTGTTTGTGTGTGTCTGTGTTACAATATTAGAATGAACCAATTATACAGCTGTCATGAAGACACCAAATTTAACTTTCCTAGATGAATACTTTAATTATTTCCCCACAGATACATTTGTTTAAATAAATGGAGGCCTGACCTTTATTATCAGCACAGAATTGTACCCGGTCAGATTTTAGGGTGACGTGGATGTTATGTTGATTGAAATACACACATTATTTATTAAAGTGTTAGTATAACATAGTCCTAATTGCTAAAGTTAAGTTTATCTGCATGAAGTGTAGTTAACATTTATTCTGGGTGAAGCAGTTTTTGTTAAGTTATTTTTTCATTTAGTAGAGCAAGAAAATGCTAATAGTTTTGTTGGTAATTCAAATATTTCCTGCTGTGGGTAAAAACAAATGTAAAACTGAAGAATAATGGTGTTCTCTGGCTCTGAAATTTGCTAATTGCAGAGCTATTCAATTATAGGTAATATCCTTTTATTGCTAATAAGATTACCGTGTGTCAACACAACTGCAGTTCTGATATGGAGTTTGCCCAATTTGCCTTGTGTGGAATTTAAAACTGTTTTGTGTAAAAGACTTTAGAAAATTAGCACTGAAATATGAATGAGAAGGAGAAGAAATCAGTAAAATGTCTAATCTAAAATCTTTTCCCATCCAGGTGCTTTTCTTTTGCGGCACTTTCAAAATGGATTTTGCACCAAACCCTCCCCCCCATCCCTGCCCCCCCACAAACAAAACAAAACAACAAAAAACAGGCAAATGATTGAATCTGTTGCCATCTAGGCTTAAAATTTCTGTTAACTAGTTCACAACCTGCTTTTTATAAAATTTAGTATTATCCAAATCACCATACCCCAGCTAGTATCTGGTATCATGTTAGGTACAGTATAAGCACAAAATAAATGTAAGGTTATAGTTTAGATCAGGCAGTAAAAAAAGCATCAGAATCAACTAGTTGGGAGGAAGGGGTATGTAAGAGGTATACCCTTGGACATATTAATCAAGGTTGTCCAGAGGAACAGAACCAATTATATATATATTATGAGATGTTATATATATATATAATGAGTTGGCTCATGTTATTATATTATGGCAGCCGAGAAGTCCCATGATCTGCCAGCTGCAAGCTGGAAACCCAAGAAAGCCAGTGTTAATGAATTTTAGTCAGAGTCCAAAGGCGTGAGAACCAGGAGTGACAATGATGTAAGCCCAGGGCAAGGGCAGAAGACTGATGTATCAGCTCAGGCAGCCAGCAGAGAGAGTGAATTTTTCCTTCTTTTGCCTTTTTGTTCTCTTGCCCTCAGTGGATTTCATGATGCCCACCCACACTGGGAAGGGCAATCTGCTTTACTCAGTCTACTGATTCAGATAGTAAACTCATCGAGAAATATTCTCATAGATACACCCAGCACTGGAGCCAGTCTAGCTGGCATATAAAATTAACCATAATACTGGGCCTTACCTCAGACCAATTAAAAGCAGATTTTTAGAAAATACAGCATGAGAATGCATGGTGTATTTGATCCTCAGTGTGCTTCTTATACACATGGAGTTTAACAGCTACTTTCTGAAGATATTATTCTGATGCCTAGTTAATAGTAGTTGCACATTTCTGGTGTCTCTTGAACTTGGCCTTTGGCTGCAAAGACCACAGAATGATATTCCATCTTTTCCTAAGGAGAAGACTGTATTTATCCACTTATTAACAAATACAACTAAAACCAGGCTTCCATGGTGGTTATGATCTTTAAAGCAAATAATTCTAATGATGCCAGGAAATACAGGTGTCTAAATTCTCTGGACATAGTAGGACCCTTCAAGAGTATGAAGTCTAGATTGCTTGGAAAGTCTGATCTTTCCTTCTAATATGTGATTTCTAAAACTATGATGTATGGACCTTGTATATCAAATGATTTAGGATTCCAGACCATTCAGTCAAAATCACAGAGAATGGATCTAGAAATCTGTATGTTTAACATGCTATATCACAACTCCTGACCCTCAACCCTACCTCCAATTAAGTCACTGGCACTTGGTGAGCTTGCAAAAGAACTTTCTTCTTTCCCTGGATTTGGGACTAACTAGGATGAGCAACCATCTCACTTTGCCTGAATCTTTCTCAAAACTAACATGAAAGTCCCATATCCTGGGAAACTCCGCCTTCCTGAACAAATTGGAACAGTTGGTCCTCCTAAGACCTAATTTCAAATCTTGTTCTACCATATATTGGCTAGATGGCTTTGAACATGGCCCTAAACTATTTTGAGATACAATTTCCTCATCTGTAAAATGCCTATAATATCCATTTCACGGAGATATTGTATGGATTAAATGAAATTAAATGTGATTACATATATGTGAAGCACCTACCAAGCTGACTTTCTGTAAATGTTATTTCCTTTCCCTACCATTGGCAAAATCATATTCTCAGGCCCAAGGGGAGGATCCTGTTATACACAATAAGAAGATAGATGCCATTTAATTGGTTTCACCTGTCAAAAATAAAGAGCTGTTTCTTTGTCAGTAATAACTGGTTGTCATAAGCTGTTTTCAGGCAGTTTTGTGTTTGATTTTTTTTTTCACTTGCAAATATGCACACAGGGTCATGATTCACTTCATTCCCATGTAAAATTAATTAACTCTAAAATTCTGGATATAAACAAAAAAAGAAAGAAAAAGAATGAGTTCAAAATATGGAGTTATTAGTCTTAGAATTTAGATAAGATATTTAGAGTCACATAAACCAAAGCAGATATCACTTCTACAATTAGAGGATATAAGTACACAAAGTCATAAGGCCAGGTTATGTTCCTATCATTGCTTTAATAAGCTATATAGATGTAGACAAATCTCAATTTTTCTAGACCTTAGATTTCACACTTATAAAAGGATAAGGTTGGAATAGTATATTAAATTGAACTCCAAAATTCCTTCAAGCTTTATGATTCTATTCTCAATAAATTATTATTTTGCTTCTATTTGAATTCTCTTAGTAAAAAGGGCTGGATACTTTCAGACAGTTGATGCTTTAGTAGGGAGATTAATTTTAGATTGCTTTCCTTTATTTTGAATCAAAATCTTCTTTCTATAACTTATTCCCACTAGTCTTAAAATCTGTCCTTAGAAAAACTCAGAATAATTATATTTTCTTTTTTTTAGAGGCTAGACCTTAAACTATTTGAAATGAATGACCGCATTAAGACTAGGCATATTTTATTTATACTCTTGCTAGGAGTGATCATGACACAGCCATGTTTAATCATGGTAGGTTTGATGAAGCCCTGATTTCTCATGCCAGATGAGACTGTCCTGAACAATTTATGACTGAACAGTTAAAATCTAGCTAGTGAATTTGGTAGGCATGCATTAGCATCAGGCTTGGATAATAAAATGGAAGGCCTAACGCTTTCTTAGTTAATTTAGAATAAGAAGGTCAGAAATCAAAGATAAGAGTGGATTGAGGAAAGGTTAAGTAGGCAGGAGCTTAGTCGTAGAGAGCCTCCTTTCTAGAACAGGCAGTTTGGGTTGGGAGAAGTCTCTGTGTAGAGATGTTTAATCAGTAGTAATAACCCAAATTTGTGTTGAGAAGACAAAGGGCTTAATCTAGATTACAGAAAATATTCATTTCTTCAGTCATTAACTACTAAATATTCACTGAGTACCCACTCTGTTCCAGGCGCTATTTGAGCACTGGGATATATCAGTGAGCCAAGATAAGCCTAGGTTTTATCTAGTAGAGCATAGTGCACCAAAGCTGCTACCTGTCAAGCATCTCCTGTTAGCACATTAGTGATCTAATTGAGTCTTTCTGTGATTAAATTGGGAAAGAGATTGTGATATATAGCATGTTAAAAATACAGATTTCTGCATTCATTTTCAGTGATTTTGATTAAAGGGGTCTGGCATGAGACCTAGGAACATATATTTTTAATAACCTTCCTAGATTATCCTGAAACACAAGGCCTATAGATGACATTTTTAGCAAGATCATTTTAGGAGAGATGAGATTTCCCCAGCAATCTATCCTTTATACTTTTAAAAGGTGCTATTATGTCCAGAGGAGCCTGGATACCTGTATCTGCAGGGGTGGTTCTTTCTGTTATTGATATACATGGCTTGTTCAATGCCCTGACAGTTTCTTTATTATTCACCATATTCACAACAACTTCCTGCTTTACACCACACCTTAAGGATCTGAGGATAGACTTTCACTAGCCAATGTTATTCTTTGAGAATGAGGTCCAGAATTAGCCATGGTGCTCTGGATACATTCTACTACCAGTGCATATATTCACTTTTTAGGGACACTGAATTTTTATTGATACAGTCAAAGAATATATATATTTTCTCTTTAGTGACAAGTCATGTTTTCAACTTTTATTGATCTGCTGGTCAGTTAAAACCTTCATGCATTTCACATATTTCTCAAGTGAAATTATGTCATCCAGTCACCTCTTTGTGTCATGAGTCAGCCCCTTTACTCAGAGGCAAAGTCAAATTTTCAGTCTATAGTTATTCCATATTTTTCTGAGTTGACCTTCCTCCCGCAGGCCATGAGCAAATGCTTCAGTCTTCAATCCCGTTTCTGATTTCCAGAATTAATCCACTGCACCTACATCCTTGAATGTCAACAGAAATCCAAGTTGCAGTACCATATGTCATAATACAAATGATTATTCCCTTGCAATTGTTTATATTCACCAATATTATTCTAATTCCCAACCCTCCCAGCTGTTCAAATCCTCCAGTATCTTTTGGAATCACCATAACAAGCATACACCATTCTATTCTCAACCCTTTCTTTGAACAGTCTTTGTCTTTCTCTTGTGTAACTGAAATGTAGCTGCACTAAAGATACTACATCTCTGTAATCCCTTGAGTGGAAATTGCTTTTTCTTCTACACTCCACATAACTCAAGTGTCTTTCCTATTCCTTATCACTACTTGAAAACTATTTCTTCTCTCTCCCCCTTAAAAACACTATACTTTTTCAAGTTGAAATCATCAGGCTTTTTAGCTTTCAATTCCATTAGTGTCATCTACTGACATCTTGTTTATTCCCATCATTCACAGAGCATCTAGCTCTTGTCTCCCTCCCCATAGCTATTATTTTTTTGAGACTTCCTCATGCAAATAGATGTTACACACAGCCCCTATATTCCTACAACCATCATTGCTTGTTTCCCACAACATTTTCCTTCAAACCCTCTTGGCCATCAAGTCACATGGTCATTACCTATACCTACACTACTCCCAAAATGTCAGTCAAACATTTCAGTAATCTCTGATTATCAACTTCTCTTCTTCCAACTCACTTTCACATTTTTTATTCCATTTAATCCTCCAAACTCATGAAAACCTGCAGTCCATTTATCCTAACATCTTTTCACTATCCATCAATCAATCTTCAGGTCCTCCCTCTTCCTAGAAACCTGGATTTTTTTTTTCATCCCAGCTCTGTGTTCTCTTACAAACCTATAAATTCTTTATCGTCTCTTGCCCTTTATTCTACTCACATGGAATATCCCTAACCCAGGTTAGCTCAACTATCCTTTTATGTTGCACCTATGAATGAGTAGGTCAAAGATCAGAGAATATTCACTGATTAGACTTACTTTATGTCTACAATATCAAAAGAAATCTCAACACTGACAGACAATCCTGCTAAACTTTCCTATTATTTATTCATCTACTTTCTGAAGTGACATTTGTATGCCTTCTTCTCAAATCTTCAGTATTCACTCCCCAAATACTGTCTTAGCTGATGACCTTGCACACAATAAATGGAACTAGATGAAAATTAATTTATCTTGACCAAAAATTCCACCACCCTGCTGTGTTGTTTTCCTTAATTTTAGTTTCCCTTATTTTAGTAAAAATGATGTCCTCCCTAAGGCCAAGTTAATTTGTACCAGAAATTACATCCACTATTACCATCTTAAGGATTTAATTTCTGTAGTTAAACTCATTCTCTCCTGTATTACATTCAATTTCCATTCTTTACTGGTTCTTTCAAAACACCTTTTAAAATATTATCCCATACATATAATTAAACATATTGTCACATATGTCTGTGTGTATACACACACACACACACACATATAAAACCTTGCAGTAAGAGTATTATTACTCTGCTTCTATTCATGGAGAAAAATCATGTAAGTAGCTCCTTTTATTTGTGTTCTCCACATACTCACCTCACATTTTGTTTCCTACCCATAACCATTCCACTTGGACTTTGGACCTCATCACTCTATGCAAAGAGTTCTTAACAAGGCCACCATTAATCTACATCTTCCTGTGACTAGTAGTTTTCCATCATCTTGCTAGTGTCTTCTACAGTATTTAACATGATCAATTATTCCCTCTATCCTGGAACATGTTTTCTTTTGCTTCGAGGACACCATGCTCTTCTGGTTTTTCTCTTCACTAACTATGCTTTTACATCTTCTTTCATAACGCCGGCTCTCTATGAAATCTCTTTTTGATAGACTTGTCCTAGGATTCCAGTCTTAGTCCTCAGCTTTCTAATCTTTATCTGTAGTCCCTTACCATGTGATTGCAACCAGTCCCATTGTTTTGAATACTACTTGCATTCTGCTGAATTTTAAAAATATCTCATCCAAACATATCTTAAGCATACAAGTCTAATATGGGCAACTAATATAGCCAAATAATCATTACTAGGCTATTGAATAGACATTGCAAATTGAACATTGCTAAAACAGAACTATCAATCATAGTCCTCCACCTCAGTCCACACTGTCCCATCACCTCAGGAAATGGTACTACCACTTCATTCTAGATGCCCAGGCTATAAATCTAGGACTTAGTAATTATTGACTCTTCTCTTTCTTTCATATTCTAGAGTCAATCTATTAGATAAGTCCTGTTAGCTCTCCTGCCAAAATATAACTAAAATTCAACTACTTCTCATTATCTCTACTGCTATATGTAGTCCCAGAAACCATCATCCTTATGGAACTCTACCAGGTGCCTCATTACATATCTCCCTGTTTCTACTCTTCTCCCTATAGATATTTCTCCACAAAGCAGTCACAATGATATTTTCAAAAGTAAATCAATGCATGTCCTTACTCAGTGTCAAACCTTGGAATAACTTTTCATTATGTCTAGAATAAAATATTACTGGAACCTACAAGACCCTACATGATATAGCCTTGATATATATGTCTCCAAATTCATTTATATTTATTCTCTCAGTTGTTTGTGATACAATAGCCACACTGACATAATTTTTGTCTCTTGAACACAGCAAAATCTTATGCATCTCATAGCCACTGCTCTTGCTGTTTCTTCTGCTTGAACCATCTTCTTCCTTCTATATTTTTGCATAGCTGCCTACTTCTTTCGGACTCCATGCAGATACTACCTCCTCGTCAAAGGACTTCCTTGATCACTCTGGCTCAAGGAGTCCTCTCAGTCCCTTGTTACCACTACCCTACTTATCATTTTTATTGACCTAATAATTTCTTGAAATTAGCTTGATTTTTGTTCTTTGTATATATCACATTTTTCACCTCCACACTCCCCACCAAAAGACAAGTTTCTATAAATATTAAGTGCTGTATTCCCAGGGACTATAAATGCACCTGACAGATAATAAACACTCAGTGCTTTTTGACTATCAAACAGTCATGCTAGCACTTCTTATCTAGTATTTGTGCTTCTGTTGTGCAGCTACCAAAACGTAGACTTCTTATGGCAGGTCAACACTTCACTCTGTTGATTCTGATCATTGTTCTGGCTCATTGAGCTGTCTTTATATATGAATCTCTACTGACTTTTATTGGGGTATTACCTTTCCTATCAGCTCTTCTTAGCATTGTACACAAGCACATTCTGTTTTCTAACATATGTTTGCCTTAATTTGTTAGAAGCATTTATACATTTGAAAATATACATTTTGAAGAGTGGAGCTGTAAGGTTACAATTACTTGAGAAGGGGCTCAGGGAAATATTTTAGAATTTAAAAGGAAAACCTAAATGTGAGTTTTTCTCCACCTTATTCTTCTTTTTGAAAAAAGGAACAGGTATTTAATCTGTGAGTCAGTTTCCTTATAAATCAATTGGAGATGGCATTATTTAGTTTGAAAGGTTGTTTAAAGGTTGAGTAAAATATAATTTATATAAAGCACTGAGTACAAAGTTTGGCATGGAGAAGTTACACAAAAAAGTCAGTGAGGTACTTCCTGGTCTGCATGAGCTAGGACAGGAGAATCTATCTTAGGCAAGGAACAAAGAAAGACATTCTATCCTCAAACATATTACTTTACACATTTTAGTTTTACAATTTCATTTGAATTACTAAATTACCTTTTAACAGTTTGGTTTCCCTTCTTCCAAAATAAGGGGTTTGGTCAGATGGTCTCTGTCTTCTGGCTCTGATCAGACTGAAGCAAGTCATATGGGAAACCCAAAGAACTGAAATGTTTTGCCTCAGGCCACTGAGAGTCCAGTTTTCTAGCGGTAGTTCCATTAAATACTCAGGGTTTTTTACATCCTGTATTTCAGCTCTGAATTACTGGCTTGCTGTCTATCTGAAGACACCATATTTGCTGGAGGAATGAGTAAAGGGGAAGGATAAGGGTGGGCAAGAAAGAATAATATTGATCCTGGACCCTTCAAGAGGAAGGCAGAGTGGTTACAGTAGGAAGTTGCAAAGAAATGCTTCAAAGAGCCAGAGGCCTAAAGAAATCTGTGGAAGTAGAGATACTAGGAGGTAGCGGAGAGACTCAGTGAGTTATAAAAGAAGGTTATTTTTTACTTTTCAACTTTATCCGGAGCCATTATCTTGACTAACAGCCACATGGCCAGCAGTGTACAGAAATAATAGAGCATTCGGTGGAGAAGCATTTTTAAAAATCAGAGCCAGAACACATGAGTTTAAGATCTAGCCCACCTTTTCACTGTGTGAACTTAACCAAGTATTTACTATCTCTAAGTGTTTTCTCAATTTGTAACAATTGGGTTATTTTTTTAGCTCATAACTCTTGCTTCAGATAAACTTTAAATAACACAATTGATGTTTCCCAGTCTTCCCTGATAATAGGAATTATCTGAGGCTTCTGTTAAGCATACAGATTAGAGAAAGTCTGATTTAATAGATTCTGTTTGGTGGCCAGAATTTATGTTATTAACAAGGAACCAAGATTTGATTTTTCTTCAGGCAAATTTGGAAGACACTAAAGTAATAGGCCCATGTAATGGGAATGTTGAATTAGTTAATATCGTGAGACCCAAGGAGTCCTGGGTTAAATAAGCCAGTCCAAAGAAAAGAGCTACAAAATATTCTCTCTTTCCATTTGGTCCTCATTTGTGTGAGGGAGATGGTAGTGTTAAGTTATTCAAAGGTACGGCATTGTGGGAAAGAGATGGAGGAACTTGCTTTTGTCTCCATCTACCTATTTATCATCTACTAATTTACTTTTACTGTCTTTGGGATATAATGCAAACTTAGTCTCGAATCATAATTTTTCTAATCCTGAGGCTCATCTGTTATTATATTAAAATATAATGAATCTCAAAATAGGGTAGAAAGATAGTGAGAGAGAGAACAGGAAAGGAGCAAGTCAAGTTATAGTATTACAGTGTTATAATGGCAACCATGTCAACATCATAATTATTTAAAGGCAGTATTTTCTCATATAACTGTTTACAAACATAAAACTACAAAGATACCACTTTAATATTGGCATATAAGACAGATATATAAACATTGGGACTATTAATTTATTGGCTTGTGTTTAGTTAAAACTGCATTAATAAAGAAAATTGAGATGCTATTCTCCTTACAAATAGCAGCAAGTTAGCAGGTGGATAGCTTTGAATCTCCAAAATTCCAAGAATATTTTTGCTCACCTATTCTCTAATTTCTGTTGACTCCAGTACAAAGTAATACGTATGTGATTCATAACCAGCAACAGGCTTGGTGAAATTTAGCAAACTGTGTTGAAGTATTGAGAATCTTTTACTGTCTCCCTCTTGCATTGCACTTGCCTTTGACTAAGTACCTAAAAGGGATGAAAAAGGACTTCCAAGAGTATTTTCAAATTTTATGACACATGTACAGCTCTTGAGTCTACTTCCTTTTAGTTGCAGTGCTGAACTTAATTCTTCTAAGTCTTCCATATACAAAAGGGTTTAGTTCCTCCAGCAATCGTCTATGAATAAATTGTTACCATGAAGTACTGATGGTTACCTTGATATATTAGATCTAGTGCTTTCTTTGCACATAGTGTATATACAAATGCCTAAATAAATGTATAAGTAATGACTGGATTGTTTCATTCAACTTATTAATTCAATAAACTGAATTTTTATCTCAGAGAGCTTAAGGTTTATTATAGGGACAAACAGGAATCACATGCATTAGGTATTTGTAAAGCAATAAGCATCATACAAGGAGTTCAAATAATGTGTTATGGGATTCTGAGACTGGTGAGACCACTTCTGGATAAGTGTATGTATGTACATACATTTATACACATGTGCAAATTTACAAAAAAACAAATTGTCTTCCAGCCTTCTCAGTTTGTAAGGCATCAGCAGCTTTTAAAACTCTTTTTTCTTCCTTCTCTTCCTCTCTCTCCCTGAGTATCCAGTTTTCATAAGCCAGTTCCTATTATGAAGAATGCAGCATTGATAAATAAATGATGAAAATACTGGTGGAATAAATGCTTTTGTCCTTTTAAAAATATTTATGTTTTTAAAAAGTATCGCAAGTATCACAGTTAGAGGAAACCTTAAGAATTCCTTAATAGAAATAGAATTTCAGGCCCCATTGCATCTGAGTAGAAAATGTTTTGAAGTGGGCAGGTGAGCAACCTTTCTCACTTTTCTTGAAAACATAACAGAGGACATTGACAACTGTTCCTTACTGGGTAGAACCATGGTCCTTTGAAACAGACTAAGCAGGACATGAAAGGGACATTGAGGCAGAGAGACTGCATTTACAGAATAATTTGTGGATCTACCTGAATACCCTTCTCTGTGTGTAATGACTCTGGCCACTCCTTTTTGAACCCTCCATTGATTCTTCTTCTCTGGTAGGACAGTATACCTTTGGACTATTCTACAGAGCCTGAACTCTTTTGCTGTAATTTCTTGGCACATTTTCTATATCCAGTGGTGACTTGGAAATTATTTCCCTTTGGCATGACCTCAGGATAACTCAAAAATTTCAGCTTACTCTTAGAAATTAATGTCCTGATAAAGTCTATTTCTTGATCCATATCCTCTTACTCACTTGTTTCCAGAATAAGGACTTTAGAAGTCATTTCTAAGCCTCAGTAGTTTGATACTTGTTTTTTTGTGCATGCTGATGTCTGTCTTTCTTACTAATTGAGTTCTGAGATGTTATGAAGTCTTGTATAGAATGTCTGTATGGAATGATGGCTATAACCAGCTACTCTGTACATGAAGTCTCTGCCAAATGTGCTACCTCCCTCTATTGTTCAATTCAAAACTCTTCAGGATTCAGGTTTCCAGTTAACCATGTAAGAAGCTTAGATGGTATCACTCTCATCCTCATACCACCACCACCAAAAACAACAACAAAACTGAACAAACTGAAAATTATCAATGACTCTTCTTTGATACATTAGATTAATTGAGATCAGAGGGTAAACTGCTTCTGTGAAAACTGAAGAGACTAACAGGTGGATACAGAGAATCACAGCTTATTAGAGCAGAAGACCAGAAGCAAAAAAAAAGCCCAGGAAGCAGTACTCAGGCAGGAAATTTTAACTGTAATAGATGGATTGCTTGGGTTCACTGTGCAGAGACTTAATTAAGAGTTAAAATAATCCACAGAGGCCCAGTTTTAGCAAGACTTCCCCAGATTTGCTTCTAGAAGCCCTTTCAAGTTCTTCTAGGGAAGATTAGAGAAAAACCCCTTGTTCTTCTGGGATGGGGAAGGAAAAAGTAGCCATTTGAAATATACCCAGAACATTCTGTTTTTCTTAACAAGGACTTCCCTCAAGGGAAAACATTTTGCCAGAGCCGAGTAACCAAATGGGGTCTCAACAGAGCCTAACAAACTTGGGGGAAGTGAGATACTCAACTGTAGCACACTTGAAATTCTATGTGGAGGAAAGTAAATACCCAACACCAGCCCCTTCTAGGCTTCCTGTCTCACCTGATGGGGTAGGGAGAAAGACTGAGAAGTACTCATGAAGGTCACAGCCCAGGGGCACAAAAGGCTCACAAAAGGGCCGAGGCCTAATAATAGGAAAATAGAATGCTTTTTTCTTACTACACTTTATCACCATATCAATAGAATTTTAATATAATAATAGAGTAATGCAACTGAAAGACTGTACATCTCAGAATTTATTTCAGTATTTAAGATGAAATCTCTAGGAAAACCCAGACAATAGGGAGACAAAAAAAAGGACACCAGAGGAAATTTTACCCTCTGATGTACACAACCACAGCCAACAGTAAATAAAGGCTAACTTCTAGCTAGGAAAAATAACTCAAAACCTCACAGTAAAGGCATATTTAGTTCAGTTCCTTTTACCCAGTACATCATATACAGCTTTTAACAAAGAATTAAGGGACTACTAAGACACAAAACATCATTTGTAGGCAGAGAGGAAACATCAGAACTAGACACAGTTATATGACAAAGATGTTATAATTATCAAATCAGGAATTAAAAACAACTGTAATTAATATTCTATGGAATCCATTAAAAAGTGGACAACATGTAAAAAGAGATAGGTAATGTAAGTAGAAGGGTGGAAACTCCCAAAAAGAATAAAAAATACTAAAGATCAAAAAAACACTGTAACAGAAATGAAATGGGCTCATCATCTGTGTCCTGAACATGGCTGATTAAGGAATCAATGAGCTTGAAGAAATGTCAACAGAAATTTCCAAAACCGAGGAGCAAAGAGAATAAAAGAATTTTTAAAAATAACAGAATGTCTAAGAATTATGGGATAATTACAAAAGGTGTAACATATGTGTAATGGGAATATTAGGAGGAGAGGAGAGAAAGGAACAGAAGAAATATTTGTGGTAAGAGTGACTGAGAATAGTCCAAAATTAATGAAAGATGCAAAACCACAAATCCAGGAAGCTGAGGGAACCAGCAGGATATATACCAAAAAACTACATGAAGCAAACCATATTTAAATTGCCCAAAATCAAAGAGAAAATATTGAAAGAAACCACGGAGTGGGAAGGGGAAGGAGAGCAAATATCTTCACTACAGAGGATCATGGAGAGGAATTAAATCAGACTTCTCCTCATAAATAATGCTAGGAAGAAAAGAGAAGAAGGAGATATTGAAAATAGTGAAAGAAACAACAAAACACCACCAATTTAGTTAATTATGTATCCATCAAAATTATACTTTAAAAGTGAAGAAGAAATAAAAATTTCTCAAGTAAACAAAAATTGAGGGAATTTTTTACTGGGATATTGGTCTTGCAAGAAATGATAAAAGAAATTCTGCAGAAATAAGGAAAATTATATAGGTCAGATACCAAGGTCTATATAAAGAAACAGCATTGAAGAGGAATGAAAGAGCATAAAACAAGGCTTATTTTTCTTATTATTTTTAATTGATCAGAGATAACAGTTTCTTCAAAATAATACTGGCAGCAATATATTGAGTGATTATAGTTTATGAATAAGTGAAATGAATGCAGCAATGTCATAGAGATGTGAGGGAGGAATTAAGAATACTCTGATATGAGGAACTTATACCTGTGAAGTGGCATAGTGCTATTTGAAAGTGGACTTGGATTAGTTATCTGTATTGCAACTATAGAGCAACCACCAAAAAAAGTAAAAAATGAGGTAAACATTGGTATGATAAGAGAGGATAGAAAATGGAATAACACAAAATGCTCAGCTAAAACCAGAGAAGGCAGAAAAATAGTAGAAGTAAAAAAAAATACAAAGAACAAGGACAATAAGAAAACAATAACAAATATTGTGGGTACTAATCTCATTATATCATTAATCACTTTCAATGTTAGTATTATAAGTATACCAATTGAAAGAAAGATTGTCAGAGGTGATTAAAAAAAGAACCAAATATATGTTGTCCATAAAAATCACTTTAAATATAAAAATACAGGTGGATTACATGTAGAAAGATGGAGAAAGATAAACCATAAGAATACTAATTAAAAGGAAACCAGAAAAGCCATATTCATTTCAGAGTGAGTTCACTTCAGACAAATGAAAATAACCAGGAATGAAGAATGCCATTAATAATGATAAAGGGCTAAATTCTTCAAGAAGACATAATCTATGTATACAAATTTTTATACTAGTTTCTCTAACAATACCAGAATACACGTTCTTTTCAAGTTCACATGGAATATTAACCAAGATGAACTACCAATTCTAATCCATAAACTATGCCTTTGCCAATTTTTCAAAAAATTTATTGTGATATCATTAATCTACAGTTACATGTACAATATTATGGTGATTAAACTACCCCCTTCATCAGGTCCCCCCCACCAACCCCATTACAGTCACTGTCCATCAGCGTAGTGAGATGCTATAGAGTCACTACTTGTTTTCTCTGAGCTGTACAGCCCTCCCCATGCCCCCCAACGTTACATCTGCTAATCATAATGCCCCTTTTCCCCCCTTGTCCCTCCCATCCCACCCATCCTCCCAGTCCCTTTCCCTTTGGTAACTATTAGTCCGTTCTTGGGTTCTGTGAGTCTGCTGCTGTTTTGTTCCTTCAGTTTTTTTTTTTGAAATCATTTGATACTCGTCTTTTTTGGCTTGGCTTATTTCACTGAGCATAATACTCTCTAGCTCCATCCATGTTGTTGCAAATAGTAGGATTTGTTTTCTTATGGCTGTATAATATTCCATTGTGTATATGTACCACTTCTTCTTTATCCATTCATCTACTGATGGACACTAAGGCTGCTTCCATTTCTTGGCTATTGTAAATAGTGCTGTGATAAACATAGGGGTGCATCTGTCTTTTTCCAACTATGCTGCTGCATTCTTAGGGTAAATTCCTAGGAGTGGGATTCCTGGGTCAAATGATATTTCTATTTTGAGTTTTTTGAGGAACTTCCATACTGCTTTCCACAGTGGTTGAACTAATTTGCATTCACACCAGCAGTGTAGCAGGGTTCCCTTTTCTCCACATCCTTGCCAACATTTGTTGTTTGTGTTTTGGATGTTGGCCATCCTCACTGGTGTGAGGTGATAGCTCATTGTGGTTTTAATCTGCATTTCTCTGATGATTAGTGATGTGGAGCATCTTTTCATGTGCCTGTTGGCCATCTGAGTTTCTTCTTTGGAGAAGTGTCTATTCATGTCCTCTGCCCATTTCTTAATTGGATTATTTACTTTCTGTTTGTTGAGGTGCGTGAGTTCTTTATATATTTTGGATGTCAACCCTTTATCAGATACGTTTTTATGAATATATTCTCCCATACTGTAGGATGTCTTTTTGTTCTACTGATGGTGTCCTTTGCTGTACAGAAGCTTTTCAGCTTGATATAGTCCCACTTGTTCATTTTTGCTTTTGTTTCCCTTGCTCGGGGAGATATGTTCCTAAAGAAGTCACTCATCTTTATGTCCATGAAATTTTTGCCTATGTTTTTTTCTAAGAGTTTTATGGTTTCATGACTTACATTCAGGTCCTTGATCCATTTTGAGTTGACTTTTGTGTACGGGGTTAGACAGTAGTCCAATTTCATTCTCTTACATGTAGCCGTCCAGTTTTTCCAACACCAGCTGCTGAAGAGGCTGTCATCTCCCCATTGTATATCCAAGGCTCCTTTATCAAATATTAATTGATGTATATGTTTGGGTTAATGTTTGGATTTTCTATTCTGTTCCACTGGTCTGTGGGTCTGTTTTTTGTGCCAATACCAAATTGTCTTGATTACTGTGGCTTTGTAGTAGAGCTTGAAGTCAGGGAGCGTAATTCGCCCTGTTTTATTCCTCCTTCTCAAGATTGCTTTGACTAGTCGGGGTCTTTTGTGGTTCCATATGAATTTTAGATTTATTTGTTCCAGTTCATTGAAGAAAGCTGTTGGTATTTTCATAGGGATTGTGTTGAATCTATAGATTGCTTTAGGTAGTATAGCCATTTTGACAATATTTATTCCACCTAGCCAAGAGCATGGGATGGATTTCCATTTGTTAGTGTCCTGTTTAATTTCTCTTAGGAGTGTCTTGTAGTTTTCAGAGTACGGGTCTTTCACTTCCTTCTTAGGTTTATTCCTAGGTATTTTATTCTTTTTGATGCAATTGTGAATGGAATTGTTTTTCTGATTTCTCTTTCTGTTAGTTCATCATTAGTGTATAGGAAAGCAACAGATTTCTGTGTGTTAATTTTGTATCCTGCAACTTTGCTGAATTCAGGTACTAGTTCTAGTAGTTGTGGAGTGGAGTCTTTAGGGTTTTTTATGTACAGTATCATGTCATCTGCAAATAGTGACAATTTGACTTCTTCTTTACCAATCAGTTTGCTTTGTATGTCTTTGTTTTGTCTGATTGCTGTGGCCAAGGCCTCCAGTACTATGCTGAATAACAGTGGAGACAGTGGGCATCCCTGTCTTGTTACCGATCTTAGATGAAAAGCTTTCAGCGTCTCGCCGTTAAGTATGATGTTAGCTGTGGGTTTGTCATATATGGCCTTTATGATGTTGAGGTACTTGCCGTCTATACGCATTTTGTTGAGAGTTTTAATCATGAATGGATGCTGAATTTTGTCAAATGCTTTTTCAGCATCTATGGAGATGATCATGTGGTTTTTGTCCTTCTTTTTGTTGATGTGGTGGATGATGTTGATGGATTTTCGAATGTTGTACCATCCTTGCATCCCTTGGATGAATCCCACTTAATCATGGTGTATGATCCTCTTGTTGTATTTTGAATTCTGTTTGCTAATATTTTGTTGAGTATTTTTGCATCTACGTTCATCAGGGATATTGGTCTGTAATTTTCTTTTTTGGTGACTTCTTTGCCCGGTTTTGGTATTAGAGTGATGCTGGCTTCATAGAATGAGTTTGGAAGTATTCCCTCCTCTTCTGTTTTTTGGAAAACTTTAAGGAGAATGGGTGTTATTTCTTCTCTATATGTCTGGTAGAATTCAGAGGTGAATCCCTCTGGTCCGGGGGTTTTGTTCTTGGGTCGTTTTTTGATTACGGATTCAATTT
Source organism: Smutsia gigantea (assembly GCA_032199065.1). Classification (NCBI taxonomy): domain Eukaryota; kingdom Metazoa; phylum Chordata; class Mammalia; order Pholidota; family Manidae; genus Smutsia; species Smutsia gigantea. The sequence goes on along the minus strand of JAVSCE010005182.1, from coordinate 76,213 downwards.
CGTTGCTGGTGATTGGTCTGTTTAGTTTTTCTGTTTCTTGCTTGGTCAGTCTTGGAAGGTTGTATTTTTCTAAGAAATTATCCATTTCTTCTATGTTTTCCAGCTTGTTAGCATATAGATTCTCATAATATTCTCTTATGATTCTTTGTATTTCTGTGGGGTCTGTCGTGATTTTTCCTTTCTCATTTCTGATTGTGTTTATGTGTGTAGATTCTCTTTTTCTCTTAATGAGTCTGGCTAGGGGTTTATCTATTTTGTTTATTTTTTCAAAGAACCAGCTCTTGATTTCATTGATTTTTTCTATTGTTTTATTCTTCTCAATTTTATTTATTTCTTCTCTGATCTTTATTATGTCCCTCCTTCTGGTGGCTTTGGGTCTCATTTGTTTTCTTTTTCCAATTTCAGTAATTGTGTCTTTAGACTATTCATTTGGGAATGTTCCTCCTTCTTTAAATAGGCCTGGATTGCAATATACTTTCCCCTTAGAACTGCCTTTGCTGCATCCCACAGAAGTTGTGGCTTTGTGTTTTTGTTGTCATTAGTCTTCATATATTCTTTGATTTATGTTTTGATTTGGTCATTAACCCATTGATTAATTAGGAGAATGTTGTTAAGTCTCCATGTATTTGTGAGCCTTTTTGTTTTCTTTCTAAAATTTATTTCTAGTTTTATACCTTTGTGATCTGAGAAGTTGGTTGGTAAAATTTCAATATTTTTGAAATTACTGAGGTTCTTTTTGTGGCCTAGTATGTGGTCTATTCTGGAAAATGTTCCATGTGCACTTGAGAAGAATGTGTATCCTGCTGCTTTTGGGTGCAGAGTTCTGTAGATGTCTGTCAGGTCCATCTGTTCTAGTGTGTTGTTCAGTGCCTCTGTGTCTTTACTTATTTTCTGTCTGGTTGATCTGTCCTTTGGAGTGAGTGGTGTGTTGACGTCTCCTAAAATGAATGCATTGCTGTCTATTTCCTCCTTTAATTCTGTTAGTATTTGTTTCACATATGCTGGCGCTCCTGTTTTGGGTGCATATATATTTATAATGGTTATATCTTCTTGTTGGACTGACCCCTTTATCATTACATAATGTCCTTCTTTATCTCTTGCTACTTTCTTCGTTTTGAAGTCTATTTTGTCTGATACAAGTACTGCAACACCTGCTTTTTTCTCCTTGTTGTCTGTATGAAATATGTTTTTTCATCCCTTCACTTTTAGTCTGTGTATATCTTTGGGTTTGAGGTGAGTTTCTTGTAGGCAGCATATAGATTGGTCTTGCTTTTTTATGCATTCTGTTACTCTGTCTTTTGGTTGGTGCATTCAGTCCATTTACATTAAGGGTGATTATCAATAGATATGTATTTTTTGCCATTGCTGGCTTTAGATTCGTGGTTACGGAAGGTTCAAGGGTTGCTTCTTTACTATCTAACAATCTAACTTAACTTTCTTGTTATGTTATTATAAATACCATCTGATGTTTCTTTATTTCTCTCCCTTCTTATTCTTCCTCATCCATTCTTTATATACTATGTGTTTTATTCTTTGCCTTTAGTTAGTATTTGGATGGTCTGCTTTCTTTGCTATGATTTTATTTTCTCTGGTGACATCTTTTTCGCCTTAGGAGTGCTTCCCTCTAGAGCAGTTCCTTTAAGATGTCCTGTATAGGTGGTTTATGGGAGGCAAATTCTGTCAGCGTTGCTTGTCTGGAAATTGTTTAATCCCTCTGTCATGTTTAAATGATAATCGTGCTGGATACAGTATTCTTGGTTTCGGGACCTTCTGTTTCATTACATTAAATATATCATGCCATTGTCTTCTGGCCTGTAGGGTTTCTTTTTGAGAAGTCTGGTGATTGTCTGATGGGTTTTCATTTGTAGGTGATCTTTTTTCTCTCTCTAGCTGCCTTTAATACTCTGTCCTTTTCTTTGATCTTTGTCGTCTTAATTATTATGTGTCTTGGTGTTGTCTTCCTTGGATCCCTTGTGTTGGGAGATCTTTGGACTCCTGTGGACTGCGAGACTATTTCCTTCCCCAACAATGGGAAGTTTTCAGCAATTATTTCTTTAAAGACACTTTCTATCCCTTTTTCTCTCTCTTCTTTCTCCTGCACTCCTACAATGCAAATATTGTTCTGGTTGGATTGGTCACACAGTTCTCTTAATATTCTTTCATTCCTAGAAATCCTTTTATCTCTCTCTGCCCCAGCTTCTCTGTATTCCTGTTCTCTGATTTCTATTCCATTAAGTCTCTTGCATCTCACCCATTCTGCTACTAACCCCTTTGATGGCTTGTCTCATTTCTACATTGTGTTTCCTGACTTCCCTCACTTCCTCCCTCAGCTCTTGCATATTTCCCTGTAGATCCATCAGCATGGTTATGACTTTTATTTTGAATTCTTTTTCAGGAAGATTGTGCATTTCCATCCCTTCAGTGTCCTTCTCTGGTCTGGCTCTGGATGAGTTTGTCTGTACCATATTCCTCTGTCTTTTCATGGCGATAGAAGTGGTCGCTGGCAGGTGCCACATATGTCAGCTGGGCTCTTTAAGACTTAAAAAAAAAAAGAAGGAAGAGAAAGGAAAGAGAAAAAAAGAAGGAAGAGAAAGAAAAGAGAAGAAAAGAAAGAAGGAAAGTAAAGAAAAGAAAGGGGAAAAAAACCCATTGTGAGTAGTTTCTGTAAGAATGCTGTAGGTGGCGCTGTTGGTCCACTATTCTGCGGCCAGCTGCGCCGCTCCACTGGGCCTTTTGCAGCTCTGGCCCGGGTAGTTATGATTGGGAGGCTATTGTTCTCTGTGTGAATTTTCAGTGTGGCTACTTTTTCCCAGTCGCCAGCCAAAGGGCCCAAAATTCCTCAGGACTCCCAGCCTGCTGGGCTGAGTTGCTGGGATGATTGTAAGATGGCTGAAAGGCCTCTCCAATCTCCGCTACACCACACTATGTGTGTCAGCGCTCCCGGCGCAGATCACCAGGGCTGGTTATTTCACAGGCCTGTATTTCTGCTCTCTCCTGGCTCTGAATCCTCTCCTCCCACCGGTGTGCTGGGGTTGGGGAGTGCTCGGGTCCCACCGGGTGGCGGCTCTGTATCTTACCCGCCTCGTGGGGTCCTGAGTCCTGTCAGGTGCAGATGCACGCTGTGCGCTGTCCTGTATATTCTGGTCTCTCTTTTAGGAATAGTTGTATTTGCTGTGTTTTCATAGATATATATAGTTTTGGGAGGAGATTTCCCTTGCCCAGCTCATGCCGCCATCTTACTGGAACCAACGCCTTTGCCAATTTAAAACAAAAGAAATTATTCAAGGTTCACTCATAGACTACAGTGGAATTAAACTAAAAGAAATAGCAAAACAACAGTTGGAAAATCTCAAATACTTGGAGATTTAATAAAACACTTCTAAATAATGTAGGGGTTAAAAGAGACAGGGAGGAAGAGCTCAAGTCCGAGAGATTCAAGATGGCGGTGGGAGAGGTGAGATGGAGAAGTCCTCCCAAAAATCACAATTTGTACAAAAATATAGTTAATTAATACAACTAATCATAAAACAACATCAAGTAGGAAGGCTGAACCAGACTGAATACAGACCTCACGAACAGAGCAGACCTCATGAAACAGGGTAACGTAGTAAAGCCTTAATCCGGCAGGACCCAGGCACTTCCCCCACCCCAGCTTACTGGCGGAGGAAGAGAAACGGAGCGGGGAGGGGGTGGAAGCTTGGGACTGCTGAACACCTAGCAATGGAGATCTGCTTTGTAAGCAGAAACCTATATTGTGTGGTGCTCTGGACGTTGGGGAGCTTGAACATGCGGAGTGCTTGAGAGACTGACATTCCAGCTGTTTGTGGTGGAGGGGTTCCACATCCGGCCGCTCTGTTAGAGAAAATGCAAGGAGTCTCAGAGGCTTCTTAGCAGCAAAAGGGCTGTTGAAGGGGTGGCGTTTGCATGGAGCTTGCTGCACAGGAGAAGGGAGAACTGGACAAAGTTGTCTGGGTGCACTCTGCCCAGCTGGTTGGGAAATTTGAGGAACTTCAGGTGATCCATCCCTCTGGCTGCCTACTCAGCTCCAAGGTCCCCCACTGAGACACACAGCCTGCTGCACTTTCCTCCTAGGCTGCCAGCACCAGTTTGCAAACTGGCAGTCACTGTGCTGGCATCAGGCCAGCCAGAGGGAGGCCCCACCTACAACAGCTAGAGACGCAAAGCAGAGGCTTACATGTGTGTGCTTGGCCCACTGGCTCTGACACTGGAGACAGCCACCACAGATGGGAATCAGAAAACAGATATTTCCTCCCCCCAGACACCAGCTATGCTCCTCTATGACCCCCAACCTCACTCTAGGAGCTGAGTAGCTCCCGAGACTGGAGATCGTGGGAAATAGAAGGCACCACAGGGAAATATGAAACGTCAAAACAACATGGTCAGACCAAAATCTCACAAACCCCAGAAAAAGTGCCAAATGAAACTGAACTCACCAATCTTCCTGAAAGAGACTTCAAAGTAAAAATCATAAACATGCTTATGGAGGTACAGAAAAATATTCAAGAGCTCAGGAATGAATTTAAGTCGTAGAGTCAATCATTAAGAAATTCCATATCTGAAATGAAACATACAGTGGAGGGATTTAAAAGATTAGATATAGTAGAAGAGATGGTAAATTGAACAGAAATTAGAGCTGAGGAATACAAAGGAGCTGAGGCACAGAGAGAAAAAAGAATCTCTAAGAATGAAAGAATATTGAGAGAACTGTGTGACCAATCGAAATGGAAAAATATTCCGTTTGCATAATAGGGATATCAGAAGAAGAAAAAGAAAAAGGGATACAAAGTGTCATTGAAGAGGTAATTGCTGAAAACTTCCCCAATCTGGGGAAGGAGATAGTCTCTCAAGCCATTGAGATGCACAGATCTTCCAACACAACGGACCGAAGGAAGACATCATCAAGACATGTAATAATTAAAATGGCAAAGATCAAGGATAAAGACAGACTTTTAAAAGATGCTAGAGAGAGAAAAAAGATCACATACAAAGGAAAACCCATCAGGCTATCATCAGACTTCTCGACAGAAACCTTACAGGCAAGAAGGGAGTGGCATGATATATTTAATGCAATGAAGCAGAAGGGCCTTGAAACAAGAATATTCTACCCAGCAAGGTTATCATTTAAATTTGAAGGAAGGATTAAACAATTTTCAGATAAGCAAAAGTTGAAAGAATTTACCTCCCACTAATCACCTCTACAGTGCATTTTGGAGGGATGGAAGTATTCCTAAGGCTAGAAAGATGTCACCAAAGGGATCGACAAAGAGTAAAGAATAAGATTCATAACATACAAAGAATGGAGGAGGAAGAAAAAGGAGGGAAAAAAAAAGAACTTAGGTTGTGTTTGTAATAGCATATGAAGTGAGTTAAATTAGATGGTTATATAGTAAGGGAATTACTTTTGAACCTTTGTAACCACAAATCTAAAGCCTGCAATGGCAATAAGTACATACCTATTGATTATCACCCTATATGTAAATGGTCTGAATGCACCAGTCAAACGATGAAGAGTCACTGAATGGATAAAAAGACAAGACCCATCTGTATGCTGCCTCCAAGAACTCACTTCAAACCCAAAGACATACAAAGACTGCAAGTAAAGGGATGGAAAAAGATATTTAATGCAACTAACAGGGAGAAAAATGCAGGAGTTGCAGTACTTGTATCAGACAACATAGAGATCAAAACAAAGTCACAAGAGACAAAGAAGGACATTACATAACGATAAAAGGGTCAGGCCAACAAGAGGATATAACTATTGTAAATATATATGCACCCTACACAGGATCACCTACATATGTGAAACAAATACTAACCTAATTAAAGGGGGAAATAGAATGCCATGCATTCATTTAAGGAGACTTCAACACACCACTCACTCCAAAGGACAGATCAACCAGACAGAAAATAAGGAAAGCGACAGAGGCACTGAAAAGCACATTACAACAGATGGACCTAACAGACACCTACAGAACACTCCATCCAAAAGCAACAGGATACACATTCTTTCTCAAGAATAGATCACATTCTAGGCCACAAAAAGAGCCTCAGTAAATTTTAAAAGGTTGAAATTGTACCAACCAGCATCTCAGATCACAAAAGTATGAAACTAGAAATAAATTACTCAAAGAAAATGAAAAAGCCCACAAACACATGGAGGCTTAATAACATGCTCCTAAATAATCAATGGATCAATGACCAAATAAAAACAGAGATCAAGCAGTATATGGAGACAAATGACAACAATAATTCAACACTGCAAAATCTTTGGGATGCAGCAAAGGCCGTGCTAAGAGGGAAATATATTTCAATACAGGCCTAGCTCAGGAAAGTAGAACAATCCCAAATGAAGAGTCTAAACTCACAATTAATGAAACTAGAAAAGGAAGAACAAATGAGGTCCACAGTCAGTAGAAGGAGAGACATAATAAAGATTAAAAAAAATAAATAAAATTGAGAAGAATAAAACAATAGAAAGGATCCATGAAAGCAAGAGCTGGTTCTTCAGAAAATGAACAAAATAGATAAACCCCTAGCCAGACTCATCAAGAAAAAAAGAGAGTCTACACACATAAACAGAATCAGAATTGAGAAAGGAAAAATCACTGCGGACACCAAAGAAATACAAAGAATTATGAGAAAATACTATGAAAAATTATATGGTAACAAACTGGATAACCTAGAAGAAATGGACAACTTTCTATAAAAATAAAACCTTCCGAGACTGACCCAGGAAGAAACAGAAAATCTGAATAGATGAATTACCAGCAAAGAAATTGAATTGGTAATCAAAAACTACCGAAGAATAAAATCCCTGCTGAATTTTATCAAACATTTAGAGAAGACCCAATACCTATCCTCCTAAAAAGTTTTCCAAAAAGTGGAAGAGGAGGAAATACTCCCAAAATCATTCTATGAGGCCAACATCACTCTAATACCAAACCCAGGCAAATACACCACAAAAAAAGAAAACTACAGACCAATATCCCTGATGAACATAGATGCAAAAATACTCAACAAAACATTAGCAAACCAAATTCAAATATCATCAAAAAGATCATCCATCATGATCAAGTGGGATTCATCTCAGGGATGCAAGGATGGTACAAGATTCGAAAATCCATCAACATCATCCACTACATCAACAAAAAGAAGGACAAAAACCACATGATCATCTCCATAGATGCTGAAAAAGCATTCAACAAAATTCAATATCCATTCATGATTAAAACTGTCAACAAAATGCATATAGAGGGCAAGTGCCTCAACATAATAAAGGCCGTATATGACAAACCCACAGCCAACATTATCTTAACAGCGAGAAGCTGAAAACTTTTCCTTTAAGATCAGGAACAAGACAAGGATGCCCACTCTCCCCACTTTTATTCAACAGAGTTCTAGAGGTCCTGGCCATGGCAATCAGACAACAAAAAGAAATAAAAGGCATCCAGATTGGTAAGGAAAAAGTCAAACTGTCCCTGTTTGCACATGACATGATATTGTACATAAAGAACCCTAAATAATCCACTACAAAACTACTTGATCTATTATCTGAATTCAGTAAAGTTGTGGGATACAAAAATAATACACAGAGATCTGTTGCATTCCTATACACTAATGATGAACGAGCAGAAAGAGAAATCAGGAAAACAATTCCATTCACAATCGCATAAAAAAGAATAAAACACCTAGGGATAAACATAACCAAGGAAGTGAAAAACCTATACCCTGAAAACTATAAGACACTCTTAAGAGAAATTAAAGAGGACAGTAATAAATGGAAATTCATCCCATGCTCTTGGCTAGGTAGGATTAATATTGTCAAAATGGCCATCCTGCCTAAAGCAATCTACAGATTCAATGCAATCCCTATCAAAATATCAACAGGATTCTTAAACAAACACGAACAAATAATTCTAATATTCATATGGGACTATAAAAGACCCGGAATAGCCAAAGCTATCCCGAGAAGTAAGAATAAAGCCGGGGGGAATTACTCTCCCCTGACTTCACGCTCTACTACAAAGCCACAGTAATCAGGACAGTTTGGTACTGGCACAAGAACAGACCCATAGACCAGTAACACAATAGAGAGCCTAGATATAAACCCAAGTATACATGGTCAATTAATATATGATAAACGAGCCATGGATATACAACGGGGAAATGACAGCCTCTTCAACAGCTGGTGTTGGCAAAACTGGACAGCTACATGTAAGAGAGTGAAACAGGGTTACTGTCTAACCCCATATACCAAAGTAAACTCAAAATGGATCAAAGACCTGAATGTAAGTCATCAAACCATAAAACTCTTAGAAAGAAACATAGGCAAAAATCTCTTGGACATAAACATGAGCAAATTCTTCATGAACATATCTCCCCAGGCAAGGGAAACAAAAGCAAAAATGATCACGTGGGACTATATCAAACTAAAATCTTCTGTACAGCAAAGGATACCATCAGTAGAACAAAAAGACATCCTACACTATGGGACAATATATTCATATATTACATATCCGATAAGAGGTTGACATCCAAAATATATAAAGAGCTCATGCACCTCAACAAACAAAAAGCAAATACGCCAATTAAAAAATGGGTAGAGGAGATGAGCAGACACTTTTCCAAAGAAGAAATTCAGATGGGCAACAGGCACATTAAAAGATACTCCACATTGCTAATCATCAGAGAAATGCAAATTAAAACCACAATGAGATATCATCTCATACCGGTTAGGATGCCCAACATCCAAAAGACAGACAACAACAAATGTTGGTGAGGATGTGGAGAAAGGGGAACCCTCCTACACTGCTGTTGGGAGTGTAAACTTGTTCAACCATTGTGGAAAGCAGTATAGCGTTGCCTCAAAAATCTCAAAATTGAAATATCATTTGACCCAGGAATTCAACTCCTAGGAATTTACCCTAAGAACGGAGCAGCCCAGTTTGAAGAAGACATGCACCCCTATGCTTATCGCAGCACTATTTACAATAGCCAAGAAATGGAAGCAACCTAAGTGTCCATCAGTAGATGAATGGATAAAGAAGATGTGGTACATATACACAATGGAATATTATTCATCCTTAAGAAGGAAACAAATCCTACCATTTGCAACAGCTTGGATGGAGCTAGAGGGTATTATGGTCAGTGAAATAAGCCAGGCGGAGAAAGACAAGTATCAAATGATTTCAGTCATCTGTGGAGTATAAGAACAAAGAGAAAACTGAAGGAACAAAACAGCAGCAGACTCACAGAAGCCAAGAATGGACTAACAGTTACCAAAGGAAAGGGACTGCAGAGGATGGGTGGAAAGGGAGGGATAAGGGGGAAAAAGGAGTATTACAGTTAGCACACATAATGTATCAGTGGGGGGATACGGGGAAGGCAGTATAACACTGAGAAGACAAGTAATGATTCTATAGCATCTTACTACGCTGATGGACAGTTATGGTAATGGGGTATGTGGAGGGAATTGATAAAAGGGGTTCTAGTAACCATAGTATTGTTCAACTAACTGTACATTAACATTACCAAAAAAAAAAAGGGACAGAGAGTTAGAGAATGGATAAAAAAACAAGACCCATGTATATACTGCCTACAAAACACTACTTCAAACCAAAGACATACACAAACAAAAGGTGAAGGGATGTAGTAAGATATTTCATACAACTAATAGGGAGAAAAAAGCAGAAGTTGTAGTACTTGTATCAGACAAAATAGTCTTCAAAAGAAAGAAAGTAACAAAAGACAAAGAAGGAGATTACATAATGATAAAGGGGTTAGTTCAACAAGAGGATATAACCATTACAAATATCTATTCACCCAACATTGGAGCACCTAATTATGTGCAACAAATGCTAGCAGAAGTAAAGAGGGAAATAGGATGCAATGCATTCATTTTAAGAGACTTCAACATACCACTCCATCCAAAAGACAGATCAACCAAAAAGAAAAAAAGTAAGAGACAGAGGCACTGAATAAAGCACTAGAACAGATGGACCTAACAGACATCTACAGAACACTCCACTAAAAGCAGCAGAATACACATTCTTCTCAAGTGCACATGGAATGTTTTCCAGAATACATCACATACTAGGACACAAAAAGAGCCTTGGTAAATTCAGGAGGATTGAAATTGTATGAAGAAGCTTCTCAGACCATCAAAGGTATGAAACAAGAAATAAATTATGGAAAGAGAACAAAATGCCCACAAACATGGAATCTTAACAACATGCTCCTAAATATTCAACGGGTCAATGACCAAATAAAATCAGAAATAAAGCAATATATGGAGACAAATGACAACAATTATTCAACACCCCAAAAGCTGTGGGATTTCGTGAAGGCAATTCTGTGAGGAAAGTATATTGCAATACAGGTTTACCTCAAGAAAGAACAATCCTGAATGATCAATCTAACTCACAATTAATGAAACTAGGAAAAGAAGAACAAATGAGGTCCAAAGTCAGTAGAAGGAGGGACATGATAAAGATCAGAGTAGAAATAAATAAAATTGAGAAGAATAAAATGAGAAAGAATCAGTGAGACCAGGAGCTTGTTCTTTCAGAAAATTAACAAAATAAACCAACCCCTGGCCAGACTGTTCAAGAAAAAAAGAGTGTACACACATAAACAGAATCATAAATGAGAAAGGAAAAATCACCACGGACACCACAGGAATACAAAGAATTATTAGAGAATACTCTGAAAATTTACATGCTAACAAACTGGATAACCTAGAAGAAATGGACAACTTTCTAGAAAAATACAACCTTCCAAGGCTGACCCAGGAAGAAACAGTAAATCTGAATAGACCAATTACTAGCAATGAAATTGAATAGGTAATCAAAAAACTACCTAAGAACAAATGCCTGGACTACATGGTTTCACTGCTGAATTTTATCAAACATTTAGTGAAGACCTAATACCCATCCTCCTTCAAGTTTTCGAAAAAAGTAGAAGAGGAAGGAATATTTCCAAACTCATTCTACGAGGCCAACATCACTGTAATACCAAAACCAGGCAAGGACACCACAGAAAAAGAAAATTACAGACCAATATCCTTGATGAACTTAGATGCAAAATTGCTCAGCAAAATATTAGCATACTGATTCAAAAACACATCATGAAGATCATCCATCATGATCAAGTAGGATTTATTCCAGGGATGCAGGATGGTACAATATACGAAAATCCATAAACATTATACACCACATCCACAAAAAGAAGAACAAAAACCACATGATCATCTCCATAGATGGTGAAAAAGCATTTGACAAAATTCAACATCCCTTCATGATAAAAACTCTCAACAAAATGGGTATAAAGGGGAAGTACCTCAACATAATAAAGGCCATATATGACAAACCCACAGCCATCATATGTAACAGTGAAAAGCTGAAAGCTTTTCCTCTAAGATCAGGAACAGGACAAGGATGCCCACTCTCCCCACTTTTATTCAACATAGTACTGGAGGTCCTAGGCACGGCAATCTGGCAACACAAAGAAATAAAAGGCATACAAATTGGGTAAGGAAGAAGTTAAAGTGTCCCTGTTTGCAGATGACATGATATTGTACATAAAAAGCCCTAAAGAATACACCCTGAACTACTAGAACTAATAACTTAATTCAGCAAAGTTGCAGGATACAAAATTAAAACACAGAAATCTGTTGTATTCCTATATACTAATGATGAACTCTTTGGTACTGTCACAAGAACAGACCCATAGATCAATGGAACATAATAGAGAGCCCAGATATAAATCCACACATATACAGCCAATTAATATGCAATAAAGGCGCCATGGGTATGCAGTGAGGAAAAGACAGCCTCTTCAGCAACTGATGTTGGCAAAACTGGACAGGTACATATAAGAGAATTAAACTGGATTATTGTCTAACTGTATACAAAAAAGTAAACACAAAATGCATCAGTGCCCTGAAAGCTAGTCATGAAACCATAGAAATCTTAGAAGAAAACATAGGTATAAATCTTTTGAGTATAAACATAAACAACTTTTTCCTGAACGTATCTCTTCAGGCAAGGGAAACAAAAACATAAATGTACAAATCAGACTACATCAAACTAAAAACCTTTTGTACAGCAAAGGACACCATCAGTAGAACAAAAAGATATGCTACACTATGGATAATTGTTTGTAAATGACATATCTGACAAGGGATTAACATAAAAAAATACATAGAGAATTCAGACACCTCAACACCCAAAAAGCATACAACCTGATTAAGAAATGGGCAGAGGATCTGAACAGATACTTCTCCAAAGAAGAAATTCAAATGGCCAACAGACACATGAAAAGATGCTCTAGATCCCTAATTATCAGGGAATTGCAAATTAAAACCACAGTGAGATATCAGCTCATACCAGTTAAGATGGCCAACATCCAGAAGACAAGGAACAACAAATGATGGAGAGGATGCAGAGAAAGGGAACCCTCCTACACTGTTGGTGGGAATGTAAATTAGTTCAACCATTGTGGAAGGTAATATGGAAGTTCCTTAAAACACCAAAAATAAAAATATCATTTGACCAAGAAATTCCACTCTTAGGAATTTACCCAAAGAAAGCAAAATCTCAGATTCAAAAAGACATATGCATGTCTGTGTTTATCGCAGCACTATTTGCAATAGCCAAGATAGGGAATCTTCCTAAGTGTCCAACAGCAGATGGCTGGATAAAGAAGATGTGGTACATATACACAATGGAATATTATTCAGCCATAAGAAGGCAAATCCTACCATTTGTAACAACATGGAGGGAGCTAGAGGGTATTATGCTCAGTGAAATAAGCCAGGCGGAGACAGACAAGTACTGTATCATTTCACTCATTTGCGTAGTATAACAGCAAAGCAAAAGTGAAGAAACAAAACAGCAGACTTGCAGACTCCAAGAAGGAACTAGAGGTTACCAGAGGGATTTTGATTGGGAAGGGTGGTTGGAGAGGGATGGAGAAGGGGATTAAGGGGCAGTATAATTAGCAATCACAATATAGGTAGGTCACTGGTAAGGCAGTACATCATGGAGAAGACAAGTGATGACTCTGTAGCATCTTATTATGCTGCTGGACAATGACTATAATGTGGTTGGGGGTGGTGGATGTGATTATATGGGTGAATGTTGGAACCACAATGTTGTTCATGTGGAACTGTTGTAAGATTGTGTATCAATGATACCTTAATTTAGAAAAAAAACAAAACTCCCATTAATCTAGAAATAGAGGGTAACTTCCTCAACTTGATAAAAAATTTCTGCAAAAACCCTATAGCTAACATGATACTGGTGAAAACTCAAAACTTTCCCACTAAGATGAGAACAAGGCAAAGATGTCCCCTTTCACCACTACTTTCCATCATTTTACTGGAAGTTCTAGCTAGTGCAGTAAGACAAAGAAAGGAAATAAAAGCATATATGTACTGGGAAGGAAGAAATAAAACAGTCATCATCCAATGACATCACCATTTATGTAGAAAATCTAGAAGAAATGACCAAGAAACTCTTGGAACTAATAAATAATTACAGAAAGATTACAAGATACAAGTTTAATATACAAAAATCAATTGCTTTCCTCTGTACTAGCAGTGAAATAGTGGAATTTGAAATAAAAAAAGTAGCACCTCTAAAAAAAAAATACTTAGGTATAAACCTAACAGTATATGTACAAGATCTATATGAGAAAAACTACAAAATGCTGATGAAAGAAATGAAAGAAGAATACACAAAAAGATATTCTATGTGAATAGAATGACTTAATATTGTCAAGATGTCAGTTCTTTCCAACTTGATCAATAGATTCAATTCAGTACCAATCAAAATCTTAGCAAGTTATTTTGTGGTATCAACAAACTGACTGTAAGGTTGATATGGAGAAGAAAAAGACCCAGAACAGCTAACAGAATATTGAAGGAGAAGAAGTTGGAGGACTGACACTACCTGACCTCAAGAATTACTATAAAGTTACAGTAATCAAGAAAGTGATTACTAAAGAAACTCTTAAATGTCAACAGTTAAAAAGCAAACAACCCAATTAAAAAATGGGATAAAGATTTTACAAGACTTAAAGACATTATAAAAAAACTATGGACTAATATTTCTCATGAACATAGATGCAAAAACCCTAAGCAATATTAACAAATTGAACAAAAAGTGTATAGAAAGAATTACCTACCAAAACTAAATGGGATTTATTTCCCATTTGAACCAGTTATGCAATGATGGGTTCAATACCCAAAAATTAGTTAATGTAACCCATCACACCAACAGGCAAAAAAATACGATCATATCAATAGATACAGAAAAAGCACTTGACAACATTCAACACTCATTCATGACAAAAGCTCATATTAAACTAGGAATAAAAGGGAATTTCCTCAACATGATAATTAACACAAACATCCTACAGCTAACAGCATACTTAATGGTGAGAAACTCAATGTTTTTCCACTAAGATCAGTGGATCACACCAAAGAAGATATGCAGATAGCAAATAAGCATATGAAAGGATGCTCCATATCATGTCATTGGAGAAATGCAAATTAAAAACAATAGCGAAATACCATTTTTTGCCTACTGAAACAGCCAAAATAAGGAACATTGATAACACTAAATGGTGTGTTTTGTGGGGGATTTTGATAGTGGATAAGGCTATGCTTGTGTTGGGGCAGGAGATATATGGGAAATCTCTGTACCTTCTCAATATTGCTTGGAACCTAAATCTACTCCAAAAAATAAAGTCTTAAAAAAATATCTTCAGGAAATACTATACAACCAACTGGTGCCTGATGCACTTAAATTGATATGACTCTTCATGTTTCTTGGCTTATGGGTAAAAAATTAGTATCAATCTTGGTCTTTCATATGGTAGAGTTATGAGATATGGAATGATCCCTACAGAAGATGTGAAGTTTGTCTTCATTCATTACCAGTAGTGGTTTGAACTCAGGCAGAGTTTCAGAAACACTAAACATATCCCTGAAGGGAGCAATAAGCAATGAGGACTTGTCCACATCACCAAACCACATGTACACTCTGGATTATTCTTTGTCAAAACTATCTTACCAAATCTTAAATAGATGATTTTGGCTGGCTGGCCTACGCATGATTTCATAGGCTCTAATATGAAGAAGTCTTTTCATTAGAATTCCTACTTATTCCAGGTTTTTTCCCTGTATTAACCTTACAGCTTCAATTGCTTTTGACCTGCTTACTCTCCTAGTTCTCAGTCTTTCATGTTATCTTTTTAAATTAGGTAGTTTTTTCTTGAAAGGGTATTGCCATGCATTAATAACAAACTCCTTTAATTAAATTGGGATTCAATCAACATGAAGACATCTTGATACACAGTTTTGATTGCATTATAACAAGATCACATGGATTGTATTCATTTCCAGTGTAGCATAAAATGGGAGGTATATTAATTATTAATTCTGCTGAACAAATTAAATTATTCTGACAGTGATTCAAACAACGATTTATTATCCTGCAATTTCTGTGGTTCAGGAATTCAGGAGTAGCTAGCTAAGGAGCTGTGTGATTCTGGCTCGGAGTCTTTCATGACACTGTACTCAAGAATTTGGAATGGAGTTGTCTGAGGGTTTGACCGGGTTGAAGGATTTACTTCCAAGATGGCCCACTCACATGATTTTTGACAGGCATCCTCAGTTCCTTGCCATACGTGTTCCATCATAGTGCTGCTTGAGTGTCCTCACAACGTGGTACTTCGCTTTCCCCAGAGTGATCCAAGGGAGAGTGATGTAGAGCCATAATGTCTTTTATGACCTAGCTTTGGAAGTCATACACTGTTATTTTTACAGTATCCTAGTGGTTATATGGGTTGGCCTCATTCATTTTGGAAATGGCTACACAAAGCCATGAATACCAGGAGGTAGGAATTACTGGGGTCATCTTGCAGGCTGGCTACCCACAGTAAGCTATTCAGATAAGTTTGTTATAATGATAAAATATCAAACTGACACTCCCAGCTTCCAAACAAACCACATAGATAACAGCTAACATATATTGTAAAAGACATTTTCTTGCATGACTTAGTTGATCCTTATAACCACTTTTTTGGTGGACAGATTCTCCAGTTTACAGATAAAGAAGCTGAGACTTTTAAGTTTTAGTAACTTATTCAATATGACACAACTAGTAAGCTGCAACATTATGTTTTAAACACAATCAGGTCAGTGCTGATCCTGTTTGAATATCTACAGAATAACACACATTCTTTTCATCTTGACTTTCCTGATGAGACAATGTTCCTAGGGCATGCATCATCATTATCAATCATTCATTCATTCTGGCTTCTGCATTGTTAAGTCAGGATACAAATTATGTTCAATATTCTTCCATCTAGATATATTATCCCTTCCTCCTGCAATTTCTTTTTCACTGGTACTTTAGTAGGTAAGTTAACTCTGTGGTTGGCAGTTAGCACTGTGGAGTATTTAGTTCCCAGAGGAAAAATATGTATTTGCCATCAGTAAAGCATAGACTTTAATATTATCATCACAAATGCTTATAGTTCTATAGTTATTTTGGTTAGCATACTTTTTGGAAATCTTTAGTCTGAACATCAGCTTTTGTCCTGTAGATGAAAAAGGACATTTTATCTTCTATTCATGAGTCTTAGTGTCAGCTTCTGCTCTTCCAGACTCATTGCCCCTTGGGGAATAAATGTGTAAAATCACTGCAGTTTTCATTCCCATTGCATATCTTAGGGCACAGAACTCTGAAGATATGTCCTGTCTTAGCCTTGATTCATGATGGCTTTTAATGCCTACAGTTAGCATTTGGTGCAGTTTCATCTCCAGTAAAAACACTGAAACTCCTGCCAAAGAGGTAGTATAATAGAGCAAGCTGCTCAAACAACAAGGCTCCTTACTTCATTTTGACCAAAATTCTAAGATTCTTATTGTGTTCTTTTAAAGCATCTGAATTATGAAGCTTGGAATTTCATGTGCAAGAGTCACTTTCATAGATGTTAAATGTTTTAGCTTTCTTCCTACTTTACGAGCTTGATCACAATATATGCCTTTGTTCCCACTTCATGTCTTAGTCTCCTGCACTCCAGCTGCGGTGCCAAGCTCTGATGATTCCTCACCTCAAACAATCTCCTTCAAAAGCTCCAAGCCTGGACTGAGAAAGAAAAAGGCTGCTCCAGGGTTGCAGCTACACTAACAGATTATTGGGGATGTAACATAATGGAAACAGTCTCATTCACTAGAATCATTCTCAAAAGAAGCATCTATGTTATTGGGAGGACGAGTAAGCAGCATCATACTATGAGTTCAGAGTTGAAATTAAAGTGACACTCCAAAATGCAGGTTTGAGTAATAGAGATGATCCATCTCTAAGCCATCATTTAGGAAGCTGGGTCTGGCTAAATGCAGGCTGTTAGATGACATTTAAAAATATTATTAATCTTAGGTGTAATAATCATGTGTTTACACAGGAAAATTTCCTTATTTTATGAAGACTTGTTGAAATTCATAGGACTGAAATGGCCTGTTATCTCTAATTTACTTTAAAATGCATCAGCAAATAGATGATGCAAACATGGCAAAACGTTAACAACTGTCAGATGTAAATACTGAATATCTGGGCCTACTTTTCTATAATTAAAAGTAAAAGAAGAAAATGCTGAATGAAGTATAAAACTCAGGGGGCAAAGTGAATAGATCAGGACAGCAGAAGTAAAAGGTGAGCTCTGCTTGTCAGCATTCCACTTCTCTGTCTTTCCCTAAGGCATTATCCAGGCTCCTGTGCAAATAAATATTGAACAAATATTTAAGGATTATATTTTAAGATGTATTAAATAATGTATCTACCTGGAAGTTTGGGCTATATGGTAATTCTTAATATCTGTAGGTCAGAGACTCAACCACTGGCAGAGGACCCAGACTTACGAGGTAAAGAGGATGAGAGGATATCCACCATATGGGGAAGAGAACTACCCTTAAGTGGGTTTAGATAGAAAGATATCTCTATGTATCTCAAGTATGAAAACTTCAAAATGCAGCAATTCGGGACCACTTTTAAATAGTCTCAAAAGGTGTTATTGCCTCACTGCATGTTTACAGTGACCACTTTAAAAGAAAGTCATTATTTATGGAGTGACTTGTTTAAAAGATA
This sequence comes from Smutsia gigantea, assembly GCA_032199065.1. NCBI lineage: Eukaryota > Metazoa > Chordata > Mammalia > Pholidota > Manidae > Smutsia > Smutsia gigantea. Next base: position 58,037 of record JAVSCE010005182.1, on the reverse strand, counting down.
GGGCAGTTCATTTTTCTAAGGATTTCATGCAGGATAATTGATTTTTTAAAAGTGTAATCAAGGACTATTCATGAGTTATCTGAAAATTGTTTGTTATTCTATTTCATCACAGTACAAAATAAATTTTATAAAGTGACACCATAAACCAAGAGGACCCTGCTTTCAGGGCATTGTTGAGGTGGTGGACAACTATTTTAAATTCCTGTAATAGTCCCTTTCAGTAATGTGGATGTGGGCCTTTCCCTGAGGATTTCTATTTATTTCTTCTTCTCCTTTTTTTTTTCTTTCTGCTGTGGTCACTGTGATTTCACTGTTAAGCAATTTAGCATATACATTCTTAAAAAAGGCTAACCGTGGAAACATATGGTGTTTCCAAGCAGATTAATATGTATGTGCTAGAGAAAGTAACAGAACTGAAAAATACTTTTTCCTCTACCTTTTCCTTTGCACAATTTGTAAAAGAACAAGTGGTCAGCAATGAGGATGACAGTAGAAAATGAGCTAATTATACAACTGAAAGTCAGAAGAGAATGCAAACAGATTAGGAAAGCTCAGGCCACCTGGATAGTTTGATATTGTCATTAGTGATAATAAATGCTTGCTATTCATCAAAATAGTCTTAAATGGGATCAAGGAGAAAGTTCATGATCTTGATTATCTTAACAACCTAAACATGCTTATTTTTCTTCTGTTCTTATGCATGTACATAGCTAAAGCTATTCTGGGTTTTTTGATATATTATTAAAAACAACTATTTCAAATGTGTTAGAAAAAAACCTCACTTATCTATTTGTTGCCATATATTGGCTCAGGAAATATAGGCCTGAGTAGTTTCAAAGTTGATGGAACTTAAAAGTTAAAAGTTGAAATTAGGCATAATCCTTTAATTGTGGATTATTTAAAACAATATTGAACTTCCCTAGTAAGAAAAGCTTAATAAGTATTTTTCCTTTGTTAAATGTAATTTTGAGTCCCTTTCCCAAGCCCTCCTTTGCTATTTCAAATGAAATTTAACTTACAAATGTTTGAGTTTATGAAGAAAAAATAAACTGACTGTATTTCTCCTCATCAATAAAAAAAATATTTTTGTTATTGTGTTGGAGGAAGAAAACAAAAATTTTAGGTACTGTACTCTCCTGATCCAATATAAATTTTAGCATGGACCTGATAGCAAGTCTTGTTCTGCATTAATTTTATTAACATCTAGTTGAAAGATAATTTTGCCTTAAAACATTGTAGAATTGCCTCAATGTATAACATCATTTTTGGTTGAAATACTCATAGGTAAAATTATGCTGAGATTTTAGGTCTCACAAGATTAGGAGACGAAAGAAATAAAACATATCTTTGAGCTAATATTCTGACTTTAGGGCATTGTATCACAGTATCATTATTGAAATTAGTTTTAACGCTTTTTATCACATATAAAAAGAAAAGGAAAGAAATAAGAAAAGCAATGGTGTCAACTTTCTACCTGCCTATCTCTGTATATCTATCTTCAGATATACATATAAACACATTTTTTTGACTGAGATGAAATTAGAAAAATGTGGGAAAGTATAGGAAATAATGTTCCAGATGGCAAGAGCTTTAGAGGAGACAAGTTCTCTCACCTTCAACGGTGAAATTATATGTGTCAACAAAACCCCAACACATATGCTTTTAAAAAAATGCGACACTATATATAGATTTTTGAATATAGGAAATAAAATTTCACTGTAATTAAGATGACAAATAGTTATTACCCATTTGGATTCACTCCAGTTCTCACAAGGGCAAATTCCTAAATTGCCATTTTCTTTTCCCATTACAGATTCTGGCACTGGGGCAAGATATTAGAATTTTAATGCCTTAATATATTCTATGAAATATACTAGTGTACTTTACTATTTTGACCTTTTGGCACATCATATTTTGATTCTGATGGCCATTTCACTCTTTGCTTTCAAGCTCAGGGAGGCCATAAAAGAGCAAATGAATGAATTGACTATAGCTAGTCACAATACAGAATACTGAAAAGGTCATTGTATCTCATTGACTGTGCTATTATTCATGGAATATACAAGACCTTAAATATTTGATACTATAGTCTTGTGACAAAGAAGTCCAAGAAAAAAAATGGAACAAAAATCACTTCTCTTGGCAAAACTGCACCATAATTCAAGAATGAGAAATAGCAGAAGCCTAGTACAAGGAAAAAAAAATTCACTTCTGTTCATCTCTCTTTTTTTGGTAAAATATATCTATGAGCACATGTTCTCAAAAGGAAAAGGAATTATTGAGGTAATCTGAAAATGTTAAGGGAACAGCTTGAAACTTATTGAACTCAGGAATCAAGATTTCTGGTATTATTTTCCAAGAGTTTCTAGTTCATATTTGGTTATTTTCTGACGAAGAGATCAGAGGGCTACCCTCTAATAGAAACATAAGGAAATTTACTCAATTTAAGGTGGTAGAATAGAAAGCCCTGAAGGATATTTTCTCTAATAGAAACTCTAAAACATCTTCCTGATCACCCATATATAATACTAAGTAACCAGAGAAACCCCAAGTCCCTTATTCACAGGTAGAAAGTAAGTTTCTAGGTGGTCCATTAACCACCCTGTCTTACAGAACTATATTGTTGCCAATATTTTATTAGTTTACTTAAATAAAATAAACCACTAAAAAATAAAGGAAAAGTAAGTCAAATTGAGGAGACATGAAGAGGCAATTAATTCATCACAGAAGAAATACAGGTCAACAATGACAAATTTTAATAAAAATCTCAATCTCACTAGTAGTTCTCTAAATGCAATTTAAACAACAGTTATATCCATTTTCAACTATCAATTATTCCAGGGTAAAAGAAGAAAAAAAGGTGTTTGTGAGAGTTAGAAAAGTGGTATTCCAATTTTTTGTTAAGAATTTATGTTAAATCTGATTTTGAATGCTCAGATACATTTAAAATGTGCATAGCTTTAATCAGCAATTCAATTTTTGTATTTAATTCTCATGAATAAATTAGGTATGTGCAATGACTTATTTTTAAGACTATTAATCACAAAGACATTAGTAATAGTGAAAAACTGAAGACAATAGGAAATTAGATAAATTACATTCTGTTTACATCATTTAACTTAAACTCACAATGACTTTAGAACATGTTTATGATGTGTTATAAGTGGATAAAAGTAAGTAGAACTTAGTATCTTGAGTGTGTTTCCAATTTTGTAAAGTGTGTGAAGAGTATTAAAAATCTATTTATAATTTTAACAGTGGTTTAATCTGTGATTGCATGATGGTAAAATGGGTGAGTTTGTGTGCATGTGTGTATATTTGGAAAAATAGTCTGGTAAACACCAATATGTTAGTAGTGGTTAACTGAGAGATAAAATTATAATTATAGATGATTCTTATATGTACATGTGTTTGCACCTGCTTTTCTGAATTTTCTCAGTACAATTTATCAAAATAATCAATATGTATTACTTTGAAAACTGAAGAAAACACTAGGTTTTTTTTTCATTAATAAGAATAACAGCCAGGAGAAATTTATTCAAATACTGATGAGAAATCAGAAAAGGAGAACTGAATTACAGTGTTTTTTCACAGAAGCATGGGGAGATTTCCTAAGTGAATATATCACTACTTTTCCTGAATTGCCATGTCTCCATGCAGGACTAATTTCATGGGATGTATGGGAGTAGGATGAGAAGATACAGAGAGAAAAACTTTTTAAAAAGTTATGAGGGAAAATTCTCAGGTTGTAAAACTAAATTTTCTATAGAGGAAAGACTAGGAAATATGAAGTGGCCTGAATGTGAGGGCTTAGTGCTTAGCAAATCATGTGATTCTACTGAATGACATGAATCTCCCTTTCACAAAACTGTATATACATCACACAAGGTAAGACCTTTCTTCCAAAAATAATCCTTCTATACCTTGCCAAGATTTTCTTGAAACTATCAGAAAATAAACCTGCATCCCAGAAGTACTAGTTTAAGTTCTGTTGATGTCAGGATAAAACTTAGTTAGCTACTCATTCCCCAGGATATCTTAGTCTACAGTGCCTTAAAGGAGATTTGAGTTTGGTTAGATAAATTAAATTCTGGGGCTCCTACCAGTACAACATTTTCATTCATTACAAAGCCATGAACTGATAAGGGAAACATTCTATCTTGTAGATTCCTCCTGGAATTATGAAAATAACAGTCCTTTGGGATACTATCTTGGCCCTGTCTTAGCTTTTTTTTTGTGGAATACTGTTACACACTCAAATCTCAAAAAGAACTCAGCCCCTCTCATTTTGTGAAATAGAACTGCATTCATTTGTATTTTGCTTACTGTATTTTTTCCTTCCATCATTTTTTTCTGAAGCTAACTTATCATAGAAGCTGCTCATGGTTAAACTGTCATCTATATTTGAAATTACATAGGGTGCTTAGGAAGAGGGAGAGTATTTTGAAAGGCAGCAAGAGACAGTAGAGATTTCTTTAGTTTTGCTTGGGTAGAGGAGAAGAAGAAACATATAACCTACCTTCTGTCAATTCTCTGGCACCTAAGGGAGACTGACACAGAGGCACTGGGGTTCCAAGTCCTGGCAAAGATTTTTCTGCTTTTCAGGGCATAGAAACCACAATATCATCAGACTTGAAAGAAGTAATATGGAGTTGGGGCTTTTCAAAATACTCAGTTTGGTCCAGTGTCTCTTGAATCCTTGCCCATCCTTGGGGGAAGGGGACAGGTGTGTTTAGAAGTGACAATAACTACGTCTCCTGCCAGTGTAGCATAACAGAAGCTGGAAGTCAAGTATGATTTGCTTTAAAGAGAAAAATGTGATAGTTCCCATATACCCAAATTTAGAGTTGCCCATTAATACTTGACTATAGAAGTCTGGGAAATTTACACAATCTTTCTTAATTCTGAGTAGATCATTGATTTTTTGTTTTCTGCCTCACTACATACTCGTTCTCCATACCCCCAAACAAAATATTTTTCCATATCTAATTCTTTTATATTTGCTGTATTCTTCAGCTTTCTCCCACTTTCTGATGAACTCGCTATTAAGAGCCATATGAAATGTATAATCCTTTGTGATACTTTCCTGGCCATCGTGGGCAGTTATTTAGTGGTGTTTCTAGGCAGAATTCATCTTGGTAGATCAAATACATATAAGCAAATGGCAATAGTGCTGAAGTATTTCCCTATTAAGCTATGAGTTTTTTCAGGTTGCAGCAGAGATTATCTTATAACCATCTTGTTTCATGAGTACCTACTATGTACCAGGCACTATGCTGCTTAGGGACACAGACCATTAAAGATACTTTATCCATTTTAAAATGTTATTAAATCAATATATCTGAGAGTAAGATATATCTAAAATATTATCTAGGTATAATTCCCTCATTTTATAGATGAGGAAACAGTTAAAAAAACTTCTGTTGCTTTAACTTCTTATACTTTAGCTTTTGGAAGAATATCTAAAAACTGAACACAAATTGTTGGACCCCACCCCTAGAGTTTCTGATGCAGTAGGTCTAGAGTCTGAGAATTTGTGTTTTTAATATATTCCCAGTGGAGTCGATGCTGCTGATTGGGAGCCACCAGCTTAATGTCACACTGATAGGCACTCAAAGGCATAGTGAGTCCAGGATCCTGGTCTCCTGATGGTGCCACACTGAGGTTGCTTTCAATAGTTATTCATGACAATGACATAAGCATATGAAAATAATAAAAAGACCATGACAATTGCTGGTTTTAGAATTGCATTTAAGGAATGAAAAATCCAAGGCAAAAATGAGGGTTGAAGATGTGACCTTAAGGATGTCTTTTGGATCACAGGAAGCTGACCGGTTTGCTTATCTGGGGATTATAGACAGATCTCTTCCACTTTTCTCTGGCCATGTTCTACTGATACTGATAAAAAATAATTCAACATCTTTTTTCTTAGATTTTCTCAAAACCTTTGCAAAGCTCCCAAGTTTCTGTCTCCTGACCTGCTTGTTGTCTCTGGGCTGGAGAGTGAGGCTTAGGTTTCTGATAGCTTTTTGTTCACTTTCCTCTCATGTACAGGATTTGGAAAGCTATCTGTTTACTTCCTCCTATCTGGTGTTCTGGGAAAAAACAGCCATCAGAAGGGAGCACGTTCCTAACATTTAAAGACAACCAGTACTAGTTTCATTTGCTATGTACATTAAGGGTGAATGTTAACATATGATTACTCCCTGCCAGGCCATACAGCACAAGCTGGTATTTGATGGATCCAGGGAGTCATAAAGCAATATTTTAACACTTACATAAAACCATATTTTGTTTAATAGGAATAAATAATGTTTCAATCATCATAATGTCAACTCTTTGCTCACAAAGCTGTAGCATCTAATGAGATGGGACCTCTGGATGTGAGGCAGATATAAGAGAATGAAGAATGCAACAGAGCAGCAGGGTAAAACAGTTCTAATCCCATCTACTGCTAAAGGAAATTGCTGAAGAAAACACCATATAATTAAACAAATTTTTTTGTGATTCTTAAAGAAACAGATTGGTAGTGCTCTGAAATTAGAGACAGGTGATATGGATTTTCAAAACAGAATTTCAACAGATTCATTTAGAGCTCCTAAAATTAAAACAAAAAAACCCAGAACAAAGAAATAAATAGGTAAGCTCCTGTCTCCATGTTCCTGCATTCTTCCACATGCCCAGGATGTCCGTTTATTTCTCCAATTATGGAGTCACATCTGGTAATTTATGCTTCATGTTGGTCTTCTTTACAGTTGCTTCCCTGGCACTGAGCACTATGTCTGACAAATGGTATATTCTCAAAATATTTATAGAACTCATATGTTAATGAGTTCTATAGTCTTGCTTGTTTTTTCAACTGAAATTATGTTCCTTGGCTGCTTACCTCTCCCCTTGCATGTTACGTCTAGGTTTCTACCACCATGGATACACAGCAGTGTTGACTCCAGACTGTCTACAGTCCCCCACAGAATGCCCCACCTAGCTATACTCTATCAGAACCTTCATACTTATCATATGCTTTCGCTGCCCACACTGTCTTACCCTATGTCCTAATAAGCCACTGCTGTATAAGAAATAGCTGTCCTCTTGAATTCCCTATTGCGTTTCATGGATGTGATCTCTGAGGGATTTTTCAACTACAGAAAATCCAGAATAAATTCAAGATAAGTAACTAGCAATAGGAGCTAAGATACTATGTTCATCCAGAAGAGAATGAGAGAACATAGTGTTAGGATCAGACTGAGCCTAATTTCATCACGAATGGCTGCTAATACCACTTAAAATGTGACGTGGGTAACTCTTCCTGGAGCCAAGTCCTAAAGTGATTTTTATTCTTTTCAGGCATCTACTTTCTCCTCAAACACGTTATTTTTTTTTTCCTTTTTGGTGGGTTGTTTGAAATCTCAGCCTGCCTCTGAAATCTCAAGCTGCCTCTTCCTTCAAATCTCTGACTTTATAGAGTTTTTAGTCAGATAACAGAAGATCCTTCCTAATCAGTGTTTTTACTAGTACTGGTGCTGCTTATCTTTCACCCAACCCTTGCAGCTGGGTTGCTATAAAAGATCAGTAGACAGAGTTAAGAGTGGAATGACATGAATTGAGATAGAATATTGGGAAGTAGTACAGTTTAGGACTTCATACATTACCGTGTGAGCAGAACAGGCCATTTACTTCCATTCATAAGTGAGAAAACCAAAGCTCAGGATAGTTTTAACAGTTATATTCCTCAGAGACTTGCAGTAAGGAAACTGAGGTAATAATATATTAGCACTTAAAAATTTTAAGCAGTATAATCGATTATTGGCTAAAGCATGTGATTTCTTCTCTTTCCATAAAAGGTGGAGGAACGGTCCAGGGTTAGCTTTCTAAATTGTTGATCAATTATTTTAGTTGTCATAGGATATCATCATAGCAAGTGGGCCACAGTTCACTGCTTGATCTGTTTAGATTTTAAAAATGCATAGATCTCAGTTGCTCCCCAGTTTGCTAATTGGTCCAGATAGTAACCGTAGGCACATACTATTTATACTGATATGAATGCAAAAATTGATATTGTAAGAGTCATTTTTTTCACAGTTGGCCATGAGGAGTTTAGAACTCCATAAAGGGAGATGGGTGTATGCTCCAGGGAAGTTTCTCTTTACCTAGCAGGGTGTTTGGCCCAAGTATTGTTTAAATTTATTGAGTGAATGGTACTTGAATCTGAGAGTTGTGCAAATTGATATGTTCACAAAATACCATCTGATTCTTGTTCCCTTATAAGCTTAGCCATTTGGGGAGACACTTAGACTGCTCTTTTCTGAAGCCTATTCCACTTGCCATTTCTCATATACCTAACAGATCTTCTCACAATAATTTTTCCTTCTCTCACATTCACAGCCTGTTATTGTCTCATTGTCTTAAACCGAAAATAAACACAGCCGCTTGCAAGGCTGTCTATACAATATGTTCTCCCACTGCAAGCCTCCCACAGAGCAGATGAATGTTTATATGTGAGAGTTCACTTTTCACAGGGTGGTATGAATAATATTATCCAAGGGTATCACTACTCCTGAATCTCTTCAATTTGATCACTAATTCTTCTTTTCCTTTATGTTTATTTTTCTCGTATATTAAGATACAATTTCCATCTAATAATATGCAGTGATATTAAGTGTTCAGTTTGGTGGTTTTAACAGTTGTATAAACTGTAAGTATACACCCATGAAATGACTATACCAAACAAGATACAGAATATTTCTATCAACCTAGAAAGACCTTCTGTACCCTTTTTCAGTTAATTTGCCTGTTTGCCTCTCCCTTTCCCCCAATCCCAGACCAGAAACTACCATTTTCTGATTTTACCATGGACTAGTCTTGCTTATTCTTGGTTGTTATATAAACAGACTCCTACAGTATGTCCTTGTTTGAATTTCGGTTTGTTGCCCAACATAACATTTTCAGATTAACCCATGTCGTGTGTATAAGTAGTTATATTCCTTTTTATTGCCTAGTAGTATTGTATTCTATGAAACCTATAGAAAATCATATTCTCCTTTGCTTTAAGTGTGATTTACATTGACTGTTTTTCAAATGTCAAACCAAATAAGCATTCCTGTGATACTTCTCACTGATTATGATATATTAGCTTTTCAATAATTGATTAATTTTATTTTCTATTGTTTAATGGGAGATACTTATCTGTAATTTTCTTCCCTTCCATTGTATTAGAGTTATGCTGGGCTTATTAAATGAGTCAGGAACTGTATCCTCAAGCTCTCTTTTCTGAGTTTGTGTAATATTAGTAATATTTCTAACTTAATTACTTTCTAGGATTCAACCTGTGAAGACATCTAGAGCTTCATTACACATTTAACTTCTTTGATAGATATATTGGTAAGATTTTTATTTTTAGTTTTGTCTAGTTAATTTTCTAAGGTATTTTTTCATTTTATTTAAGTTGCCATATTTATTGGCAAGACATTTTTTATAAATTCACATATCATATATTTAATATCTATAGTATTTCCTGTGGTGGATCCTCTTTCATTGCTGATAAATTTTACTTTATTTTATTTTATTTTTAGTTTTTCTCTTTTTTATAGATCAGTCTTGTTAGGGGTTTGTCAGTGTTACTAATCTGTTCAGAAAGCCAGTTTTCACTTTGTTGATTTTCTCTATTGTTGTTTCTCTGTTTCAGTTATTCACTCAGATTATTTTCATTTTGTACTGCAGTTTTAATTTGTTGTTTATTTCTAGATTTGTTTTTGTTTTGCATAAAGACCCATTTTAATGGTTTTCTCCCTTTCTTCTTTTCTAAAATATTCCCTTTAAACATAAAAATTTCCTTCGGGGAGTTGCTTGAGCTACCAACTACAAACTTTGTTATGTTGGCCTTCATTTTCATTCAGTTCAAAATATATTTTAATTTTAGTTGTGATTTTTGAATCTATGGGTTATTTAGAAGTATTTTTTGATGAAATTTCAAATATTTGAGAATTTTTTAGATAAATTTTTGATTGATTTTAAATTTAATTATATTGTCACTTGAGAACATTTTCTTATGAATATGATTCTTTGTTAAATACCAAGACGTTTTTATGCTCTGGCTTATTATGGTTAAGGTTCTGCATGCCAAATGATTATTCTAAAGTTATTAGGTGTGGTCTGCTATGAATATCAGCTAGATCTAATTCAGTTACAGTGCTGTTTAAGTTCTTCACACTTGTACCTTTTTTTTTTGTTTGTGTACTTGTTTTATCAATTACTCAGAGTAATGTTAAAATCTCTAATAAAATTGTAGACTCACCTCTTTCTCCAGCTTTGTCAGTTTTGCTTTATTGATTTTAAAGCTCTCATTTGGTGTATCAACAATTATGATGTCTGTGCCTCCTTGATCAATAGTCTCCTTTACCATTATAGAGTGCTCCACTTTAGTTCTGGTAGTATTTTCTGTCTTGATTGTTTGTTAAGCTTAGTACTAGCATTGTATACATTTTTACACACTTTTATTTTCAATGTGTCTTCATATTTAAAGTGTGCTTACTGTAAAAAGCATATAATTGGTTATTGCTTTTTAATTCAGTCTATCAATCTCTGACTTTTAATATAAGTGATTTGTGCCTTAATATGTACTATAGTTTTTGACACAGTTTAAGTCTACCTTCTTGTTATTTGTCTTATATATGTCTCATTTGCTCTTTGTTTTACTGTGACATTTTTCTTTCCACCATTTTTGGTGAAATGAATTTTCTTATTCCATTTGCTCCATTCTATAGTATAGATTCCTCAGCCATTGAATTTTTTGTTGCCTTATATGTTATTTCCATATAACTATGAATATTATATATAGTTATTTTTACTTTAAACAGTTCATGGATTTTTAAATAAATTTAAGAGTTTAGATACAAGTATTTATGCATCTGTGTAACCATCAGTGTATAAAAGTGTCTATGCATCTAACAATCTTTGTATGTATTACCTATCTACTTAGGTATCTATCTATCCAAATGGAAGTGAGCAAAGTGGTTTAAATTTTCCACATAACTACTAGTTCTCTTCATTACTTCCCATAGGTTCAGACTTCCATCTGTTATTACTTCTCGTGGGTCTGGATGTCTTCTCTTAACATTTCTGTATATACAAGTCCACTGGAGACAAATCTGCCTTTCTAAATTTGTTTTTCTTTCTGAATTTGTTTTCATTTAACATTCATTTTTGAAAAATATTTTAAGGGATATAGAATTTTGGGTTAGGAAAATCTTCCAGTACCTTAGAGATGTCATTTATTTTTCTTCTGTCCTCCACTGCTTTGGAAAAGAAGTCCAAGCCATTTATATCTTGCTCACTGTATGTAATATTGCTTTTTGTCTTCTTGCCATTTTTCAAATATCCTTTTATCTTTGGTTTTCTGCAGTTTGACCGTGATGTGTTTAAGTGTCTCTTTCTTTGTATTTGTCCTATTCCATTCACCTACCTTACTTAGGGATTGATGCTTTTCAATAATTTTGGAAATTTCTCAGCCATTATCTCCTCAAATACTGCTAGTGCTCTATTCACTCTTTTCTCTCTTTCTGATACACCAAATATACATGTATTAGAGCCTGAAATGTGTCACTGATTACTGATGGTCCTTTCTGATCGTTTCATTCTTTCTTCTTTTTATGTGTAAGTTTGGTTAATTTCTGTTGAACTTTAAGTTGAGTAATTCTTTCATCTGCTGCATCTCAATTGCTTTAAAAACATTGAAGGAGTTTTAATTTCTGATTTACAGCATCTTTATTTTTTCCCTAGCTTTGTAATTGACATGCAACTGTGTTTAAGGTATACATGATGATTTGATACACATACATATTGTGAAATAATTACTGTAGTATGGATAGTTGCAAATCCATCATCTATCACCTCAGATAATTTTTTTTGATGATGAGAACATTTAAGATCTACTCTTCCAGCAACTTTCAAGTATATAATAGAGTATTGTTAACTACTGTTTAGCTAATATAACTATGCTTTATATTAGAGTCCCAGAACGTATTAATCTTAAAACTGGAAGTTTATAGCCTTTGACCACCATCTCCCCAATTCCCTCATCTCTGAGCCCCTGATGACCACCATTCTATTCTCTGTTTCTATGAGTTTGGCTTTTCGGTTCCACATAAAAGTGAGATAATAACAGTATTTATTCTTTATCTTTTTGACTTACTTCACTTAGTATAATGCCCTCAATATCCATCTGTGTTGTCACAAATGGTAGAGGTTCCTCCTTTCTTATCACTGAATAATACTCCACTGTACACATATATACTGTATTTTCTTTATCCATTCATCCATTGATGGACATGTAGGTTGTTTTCATGTCTTGTATATTGTGAATAATGCTGCATTGAACAAAAGGTGCAGATATCTCTTCAAGATACTGATTTTATTTCCTTAGTGTTCGTATCCAGAAGTGGGTAATATGGTAGTTCGATTATTAATTTTTTGAGGAACCTGCATACTGTTTTCCACAGTGTCTCCACTAATTTACATTCCCATCAGGGGTGTACAAGAGTTCCCTTTTTTCCATATCCTTGCAAACACTTGTTTTTTTTCTTTTTTATGACATTTTTGGTATTATTAATGTACAATTACATGAGCAACATTATGGTAACTAGACTCCCCTTATTATCAAGTCCCCACCAAATACGCCATGACAGTCACTGTCCATCAGCGTAGTAAGGTGCTATAGAATCACTACTTGTCTCCTCTGTGCTATACTGCCTTCCCCATGTCCCCCCACTGATACATTATGTGTGCTAACTGTAATACTCCTTTTTCCCCCTTATCCCTCCCTTCCCACACATCTTCCCAAGTCCCTTTCCCTTTGGTAACTGTTAGTCCATTCCTGGATTCTGTGAGTCTGCTGCTGTTTTGTTCCTTCAGTTTTTTCTTTGTTCCTATACACCACAGATGAGCGAAATCATTGGATACTTGTCTTTCTCTGCCTGGCTTATTTCGCTGACCATAACACCCTCTAGCTCCATCCATGTTGTTGCAAATGGAAGGATTTGTCTTCTTCTTAAGGTTGAATAATATGCCATTGGATATATGTACCACATCTTCTTTATCCATTCATCTACTGATGGACTCTTAGGTTGCTTCCATTTCTTGGCCATTGTAAATAGTGCTGCGATAAACATAGGGGTGCATATGTCCTTTTCAAACTGGGCTGCGGTATTCTTAGGGTAAATTCCTAGGAGTGGAATTCCTGGGTCAAATAGTATATCTATTTTGAGTTTTTTGAGGAACCTCCATACTGCGTTCCACAATGGTTGAACTAATTTAGATTCTCATCAGCAGTCGAGGAGGCTCCCCTTTCTCCACAACCTCACCAACATTTGTTGTTGTTTGTCTTTTGGATGGTGGCCATCCTAACTGGTGTGAGGTTATATCCCATTATGCTTTTTTTAAAATTTTTAAGTTTATTTTCATATCATGAATCTACAATTACATGTGCAACATTATGGTGAATAAACTACCCCCTTCAACAGGTCCCCCCCACCAACCGCATTACAGTCACTGTCATCAGTGTAGTGAGATGCTGTAGAGTCACTACGTGTCTTCTCTGAGTTGTACAGCCCTCCCCGTGCCCCCCTAACATTACATCTGCTAATCGTAATGCCCCTTGTCCCCCCTTGTCCCTCCCTTCCCACCCATCCTCCCCAGTCCCTTTCCGCTTGGTAACTATAAGTCCGTTCTTGGGTACTGTGAGTCTGCTGCTGTTTTGTTCCTTCAGTTTTTTCCTTAGTTCTGATACTCCACACATGAGTGAAATCATTTGGTACTTGTCTTTTTCGGCTTGGCTTATTTCACTGAGCATAATACCCTCTAGCTCCATCCATGTTGTTGCAAATGGTAGGATTTGTTTTCTTCTTATGGCTGTGTAATATTCCATTGTGTATATGTACCACATCTTCTTTATCCATTCATCTACTGATGGACACTTAGGTTGCTTCCATTTCTTGGCTATTGTAAATAGTGCTGCGATAAACATAGGGGTGCATCTGTCTTTTTCAAACTGGGCTGCTGCATTCTTAGGGTAAATTCCTAGGAGTGGAATTCCTGGGTCAAATGGTATTTCTATTTTGAGTTTTTTGAGGAACCTCCATACTGCTTTCCACAATGGTTGAACTAATTTGAATTCACACCAGCAGTGTAGGAGGGTTCCCTTTTCTCCACATCCTTACCAACATTTGTTGTTGTTTGTGTTTTGGATGTTGACTATCCTCACTGGTGTGAGGTGATATCTCATTGTGGTTTTAATCTGCATTTCTCTGATGATTAGTGATGTGGAGCATCTTTTCATGTGCCTGTTGGCCATCTGAATTTCTTCTTTGGAGAAGTGTCTATTCATGTCCTCTGCCCATTTCTTAATTGGATTATTTGCTTTCTGTTTGTTAAGGTGCATGAGTTCTTTATATATTTTGGATGTCAACCCTTTATCAGATACGTTTTTTATGAATATATTCTCCCATACTGTAGGATGTCTTTTTGTTCTACTGATGGTGTCCTTTGCTGTACAGAAGCTTTTCAGCTTGATATAGTCCCACTTGTTCATTTTTGCTTTTGTTTCCCTTGCCCGGGGAGATATGTTCATGAAGAAGTTGCTCATGTTTATATCCAAGAGATTTTTGCTATATTTTTTTCTAAGAGTTTTACGGTTTCATGACTTACATTCAGGTCTTTGATCCACCTTGAGTTTACCTTTGTGTATGGGGTTAGACAGTAGTCCAGTCTCATTCTCTTACATGTAGCTGTCCAGTTTTTCCAACACCAGCTGCTGAAGTGGCTGTCATCTCCCCAATGTATATCCAAGGCTCCCTTATCAAATATTAATTGACTGTATATGTTTGGGTTGATGTTTGGATTTTCTATTCTATTCCACTCGTCTGTGGGTCTGTTTTTGTGCCAGTACCAAATTGTCTTAATTACTGTGGCTTCGTAGTAGAGCTTGAAGTCAGGGAGCATAATTCCCCCTGTTTTATTCCTCCTTCTCAGGATTGCTCTGGCTATTCTGGGTCTTTTGTGGTTCCATATGAATTTTAGAATTATTTGTTCCAGTTCATTGAAGAATGCCGTTGGTATTTTGATTGGGATTGCATTTAATCTGTATATTGCTTGAGGTAGTATAGCCATTTTGACAATATTTATTCTTCCTAGCCAAGAGCATGGGATGAGTTTCCATTTGTTAGTGTCCTCTTTAACTTCTCTTAGGAGTGTCTTGTAGTTTTCAGAGTACAGGTCTTTCACGTCCTTTGTTAGGTTTATTCCTAGGTATTTTATTCTTTTTGATGCAATTGTGAATGGAATTGTTTTTCTGATTTCTCCTTCTGTTAGTTCATCGTTAGTGTATAGGAAAGCAACAGATTTCTGTGTGTTAATTTTGTATCCTGCAACTTTGCTGAATTCATATATTAGTTCTAGTAGTTTTGGAGTGGAGTCTTTAGAGTTTTTTATGTACAATATCATGCATCTGCAAATAGTGACAATTTGACTTCTTCTTTACCAATCTGGATGCCTTGTATGTCTTTGTTTTGTCTGATTGCTGTGGCCAAGGCCTCCAGTACTATACTGAATAACAGTGGAGAGAGTGGGCATCCCTGTCTTGTTCGCGATCTTAGATGAAAAGCTTTTAGCTTCTCGCTTTTAAGTATGATGTTAGCGGTGGGTTTGTCATATATGGCCTTTATGATATTGAGGAAATTGCCCTCTATACCCATTTTGTTGAGAGTTTTAATCATGAATGGATGCTGAATTTTGTCAAATGCTGTTTCTGCATCTATGGAGATGATCATGTGGTTTTTGTTCTTCTTTTTGTTGATGTGGTGGATGATGTTGACGGATTTTCGAATGTTGTACCATCCCTGGGATGAATCCCACTTGATCATGGTGTATGATCATCTTGATGTATTTTTGAATTCAGTTTGGTAATATTTTGTTGAGTATTTTTGCATCTACGTTCATCAAGGATATTGGTCTATAGTTTTCTTTTTTGGTGAGGTCTTTGCCAGGTTTTGGTATTAGAGTGATGCTCGCTTCATAGAATGAGTTTGGAAGTATTCCCTCCTCTTCTATTTTTTGGAAAACTTTAAAGAGTATGGGTGTTATTTTTTCTCAATATGTCTGGTAGAATTCAGAGGTGAATCCGTCTGGTCCAGGGGTTTTGTTCTTGGGTAGTTTTTTGATTACCGCTTCAATTTCTTTGCTGGTGATTGATCTGTTTAGTTTTTCTGTTTCTTGTTTGGTCAGTTTTGGAAGGTTGTATTTTTCTAAGAAGTTGTCCATTTCTTCTATGTTTTCCAGCTTGTTAGCATATAGATTCTCATAATATTCTTTTATAATTCTTTGTATTTCTGTGGGATCCGTCGTGATTTTTCCTTTCTCATTTCTGATTCTGTTTATGTGTGTAGATTCTCTTTTTCTCTTAATGAGTCTGGCTAGGGGTTTATCTATTTTGTTTATTTTTTCAAAGAACCAGCTCTTGGTTTCATTGATTTTTTTCTATTGTTTTATTCTTCTCAATTTTATTTATTTCTTCTCTGATCTTTATTATGTCCCTCCTTCTGGTGACTTTGGGTCTCATTTGTTCTTCTTTTTCCAATTTCAGTAATTGTGTCTTTAGACTATTCATTTGGGAATGTTCTTCTTTCTTTTGATAGGCCTGGATTGCAATATACTGTCCTCTTAGAACTGCCTTTTCTGCATCCCACAGAAGTTGTGGCTTTGTGTTGTTGTTATTAGTCTCCATATATTCTTTGATTTCTGTTTTGATTTGGTCGTTACCCCATTGATTAATTAGGAGAATGTTGTTAAGTCTCCATGTATTTGTGAGCCTTTTTGTTTTGTTTCTAAAATTTAATTCTAGTTTAATACCTTTATGATCTGAGAAGTTGGTTGGTAAAATTTCAATATTTTCTACTTTACTGAGGTTCTTTTTCTGGCTTATTATGTGGTCCATTCTGGAAGATGTTCCATGTTCACTTGAGAAGAATGTGTATCCTGTTGTTTTTGGGTGTAGAGTTCTGTAGATGTCTGTTGGTTCCACCTGTTCTAGTGTGTTGTTCAGTGCCTCTGTGTCTTTACTTATTCTCTGTCTGGTTGATCTGTCCTTTGGAGTGAGTGGTGTGTTGAAGTCTCCTAAAATGAATGCATTGCTGTCTATTTCCTCCTTTAATTCTGTTAGTATTTGTTTCACATATGCTGGCGCTCCTGTGTTGGGTGCATATATATTTATAATGGTTATATCTTCTTGTTGGACTGACCCCTTTATCATTATGTAATGTCCTTCTTTATCTCTTGCTACTTTCTTCGTTTTGAAGTCTATTTTGTCTGATACAAGTACTGCAACACCTGCTTTTTTCTCCTTGTTGTTTGCATGAAATATCTTTTTCCATCCCTTCACTTTTAGTCTGTGTATATATTTGGGTTTGAGGTGAGTCTCTTTTAAGCAGCATATAGGTGGTTCTTGCTTTTTTATCCATTCTATTTCTCTGTGTCTTTTGATTGGTGCATTTAATCCATTGACATTTAGGGTGATTATTGATAGATATGTACTTATTGCCATTGCTGGCTTTAGATTCGTGGTTACCGAAGGTTCAGGGGTTGCTTCTTTACTATTTAACAATCTAACTTAGTTAAGTTATTGTAAACACAGTCTGATGTTTCTTTATTTGTCTCCCTTCTTATTCTTCCTCCTCCATTCTTTATATACTATGTGTTTTATTCTTTGCCTTTAGTTAGTATTTGGATGGTCTGCTTTCTTTGCTATGATTTTATTTTCTCTGGTGACATCTTTTTCGCCTTAGGAGTGCTTCCCTCTAGAGCAGTTCCTTTAAGATATCCTGTAGAAGTGGTTTATGGGAGGCAAATTCTCTCAGCTTTTGCTTGTCTGGAAATTGTTTAATCCCGCCGTCATATTTAAATGATAATCGTGCTGGATACAGTATTCTTGGTTCGAGGCCCTTCTGTTTCATTGTGTTAAATATATCATGCCATTTTCTTCTAGCCTGTAAGGTTTCTGTTGAGAAGTCTGATGATAGTCTCATGGGTTTTCCTTTGAAGGTGATCTTTTTTCTCTCTTTAGCTGCCTTTAATTCTCTGTCCTTATCTTTGATCTTTGCCATTTTAATTATTATGTGTCCTGGTGTTGTCTTCCTGGGGTCCCTTGTGATAGGAGATCTGTGGGCTTCCATGGACTGCGAGACTATTTCCTTCCCCAGCATGGGGAAGTTTTCAGCAATTATTTGTTCAAAGACACTTTCTATCCCTTTTTCTCTCTCTTCTTCCTCTGTTACTCCTATAATGCGATTATTGTTCTATTTGGATTGGTCCCACAGTTTTCTTAATATTCTTTCATTCCTAGCGATCCTTTTATCTCTCTCCGCCTCAGCTGCTCTGTATTCCTGTTCACTGATTTCTGTTGCATTAACAGTCTCTTGCATCTCGTCCAGTCTGCTGCTAAGCCCGTCGATGGCTTGTCTCATTTCTGCCTTGTGTTTCCTGATTTCCCTCACTTCCTCCCTCAGCTCTTGCATATTTCTCTGTAGATCCATCAGCATGGTTATGACTTTTATTCTGTATTCTTTTTCAGGAAGATTCTGCATTTCCATCCCTTCAGGTTCCCTCTCAGGAGTTGTCTGGGTCTGGGTGCGCTTGGTCTGTACCGTATTCCTCTGTCTTTTCATGTTGATAGGAGTGGTCGCTGGTAGGTGCCACGTATGACAGCTGAGCTCTTTAAGACTTAAGAAAAAAAAACGAAGCAAAAAAAGAAGGGAGACAAAGAAAAGAGAAAAAGAAGAAAGAAAGAAAAGAAAGGGAAAAAGAAAAAAAAAAACGCCCAACCGGAGTGGTTTCTTTAAGAGTGCTGTAGGTGTCGCTGTTGATCCACTATTCCACAGTCATGGTAGCACCGCTCTTTGTAGCTCTGGCCGGGGCGGGAACGAATGGGAGGCTGTTGTTCTCTGTATCAAGTTTTAGTGTGGCTGCTACCTTTTCTCAGACACCAGCCAGGGGGTCCGAAGTTTCTCAGGAATCCCAGACTGCTGTTCTGAGCGTGCTGGGCGATGGTGTTCCCTCGCTGGGCCCCCCACCTCTCCAAGACCGCTACAAATCGCGCACGCTTTTCTCTTGTCCCGGGGCGCTGGCTGCACGGACCCGGCGCGTTTCCGGCTCAAAACCTGCACCTTCTGCCTCTCCAATGTCCGATGCAGCGCGCGATGTGTGTCAGTGCTCCCGGTGCAGATCACCGGGGCTGGGTATTTCACGGGCCTGCTCTTCTACTCCCTCCCAGCTCTGAATCCTCTCCTCCCACCATTGCGCCAGAATGGGTGAGTACTGGGGTCCTGCAGGGTCATGGCTCCGTATCTTACCTGCCTCGTGGGGTGCCAAGTCCTCTCGGGTGTAGCTGCACACTCTGCACTTTCCTGTGTATTCTGGTCTCTCTTTTAGGAATAGTTGTATTTGCTGTATTTTCGTAGATAAATATAATGTTGGGAGGAGATTTCTGCCGCCCTGCTTACGCTGCCATCTTCCCGGAAGTCCTCATTGTGGTTTTAATTTGCATTTCTCTGTGGATTAGGGATGTGGAGTATCTTTTCATGTGCCTGTTGGCCATCTGAATTTCTTCTTTGGAGAAGTGTCTGTTGAACACCTCTGCCCGTTTTTTAATTGGACTATTTGCTTTTTGTTTGGTGAGGTGCATGAGCTCTTTATATAATTTGGATGTCAACCCCTTGTCGGATATGTCATTTATGAATATATTCTCCCATACTGTAGGATGCCTTTTTGTTCTGCTGATGGTGTCCTTTGCTGTACAGAAGCATTTTAGTTAAATATAGTCTCACTTGTTCATTTTTGCTTTTTTTTCCCTTTCCCCGGGGAGATATGTTCATGAAGAAGTTGCTCATGTTTATGTCCAAGAGATTTTTGCCTATGCTTTTTTCTAAGAGTTTTATGGTTTAATGACTTACATTCAGGTCTTTCATCCATTTGTGTTTACTTTTGTGTATGGGGTTAGACAATAATCCAGTCTCATTCTCTTACATGTAGCTGGTTTTGCCAACACCAGCTGTTGAAGAGGCTGTCATTTCCCCATTGTATATCCATGGCTCCTTTATCATATATTGACCATATACGCTTGGATTTATATCTGGGCTCTCTAGACTATTCCATTGGTCTGTGGGTCTGTTCTTGTTCCAGTACCAAATTGTCTTGATTACTGTGGGTTTGTAGTACAACTTGAAGTCAGGGAGCGTAATTACCCCCACTTTATTCTTCCTTCTCAGGATAGCTTTGGCTATTCGGGGTCTTTTGTGGTTCAATTTTGAATTTTAGAACTATTTGGTCTAGTACATTGAAGGATGCTGTTGGTATTTTGATAGGGATTGCACTGAATCTGTAGATTGCTTTAGGGAGAATGGCCATTTTGACAATATTAATTCTTCCTAGCCATGAGCACGGGATGTGTTTCCATTTATTGGTATCTTCTTTAATTTCTCTCAGGCCTGTTTTGTAGTTTTCAGAGTATAGGTCTCTCACTTCCTTGGTTAGGTTTATTCCTAGGTATTTTATTCTTTTTGATTCAATTATGAATGGAATTGTTTTTCTGATTTCTCTTTTTGCTAGGTCATTGTTAGTGTATAGGAATACAACAGAGTTCTGTGTATTAATTTTGTATCCCAAACCTTTACTGAATTAAGATACGAGATATAGTAGTTTTGGAGTGGATTATTTAGGGTGTTTTATGTACAATATCATGTCATCTGCAAACAGGGACAGTTTGACTTCTTCCTTACAAATCTGGATGCTTTTTATTTGTTTGTGTTGTCTAATTGCCATGGCTAGGACCTCCAGAAGTATGTTGAATAAAAGTGGGGAGAGTGAGCATCCTTGTCTTGTTCCTGATCTTAAAGGAAAAGCTTTCAGGTTCTCACTGTTAAGTATAATGTTGGCTGTAGGTTTGTCATATATTGCCTTTATTATGTTGAGGTGCTTGTTCTCTATGCCCATTTTCTTGTGAGTTTTTATCATGAATGGATGTTGAATTTATTGAATGCTTTTTTAGCATCAATGGAGATGATCGTGTGGTTTTTGTCCTTCTTTTTGTTGATGTAGTGGATGATGTTGATGGATTTTCGAATGTTGTGCCATACTTGCATCCCTGGGATAAATCCCACTTTATCATGATGCGTGATCTTTCTGATGTATTTTTGATTTTGGTTTGCTAATATTTTGTTGAGTATTTTTGCATCTCTGTTCATCAGGGATATGTGTGTGTAATTTTCTTGTTTTGTGGTGCCTTTGCCTTGTTTTGGTATTGGAGTGATGTTGGCCTCATAGAAAGACTTTGGGAGTATTCCCTCCTCTTCTACTTTTTTGGAAAACTTTAAGAAGGATGGGTTTTAGGTCTTCACTAAATATTTGGTAAAATTCAGCAGTGAAACCATCTGGTTCAGGTGTTTTGTTCTTAGGTAGTTTTTTGATTACCAATTCAATTTCTTTTTTGGTAATTGGTCTATTCAGATTTTCTGTTTCTTCCTGTGTCAGACTTGGAAGGTTGTATTTTTCTAGAAAGTTTTCCATGTCTTCTAGGTTATCCAGTTTGTTATCATATAATTTTTCATAGTATTCTCCCATAAATCTTTGTATTTCTATGGTGTCCATAGGGATTTTTCCTTTCTCATTTCCGATTCTATTTATGTGTGTAGACTCTCTTTTTTTCTTGATAAGTCTCGCTAAGGGTTTATCTATTTTGTTTATTTTCTTGAAGAACCAGCTTCTGCTTTCATTGATTCTTTCCATTGTTTTTTTCTTCTCAATTTTATTTATTTCTGCTTTAATCTTTATTATGTCCTTCCTTCTACTGACTTTTGGCCTCATTTGTTCTTCCTTTTCGAGTTTCATTAATTCTGAGTTTGGACTCTTCATTTGGGATTGTTCTTCTTTCCTGAGGTAGGCCTGTATTGCAGTATATTTCCCTCTTAGCACAGCCTTTGCTGTGTCCCACAGATTTTGTGGTGTTGAATTATTGTTGTCATTTGTCTCCATATGTTGGTTTATATGTGTTTTTATTTAGTAATTGATCCATTGATTATTTAGGATCATGTTATTAAACTTCATGTGTTTGTGGGCTTTTTCATTTTCTTTGCATAATTTGTTTCTAGTTTCATACCTTTGTGATATGAGAAGCTGGTTGGTACAATTTCAATCTTTATGAATTTGCTGAGGTTCTTTTTGTGGTCTAGTATATGATCTATTCTTGAAAATGTTCCATGTGCACTTGAGAAGAATGTGTAGCCTGTTGCTTTTGGGTGGAGTAGTCTGTAGATGTCTGTTAGTCTATCTGTTCTAATAGGTTGTTCAGTGCTTCTGTCTCTTTATTTATTTTCCATCTGGTTTATCTGTCCTTTGGAGTGAGTGGTGTATTAAAGTATCCCAAAATAAATGCATTGATTTCCATTTCCCCCTTTCGTTCTGTTAGTATTTGTTTCACATATGTAGGTGAACCTGAGTTGGGTACATAGATATTTATAATAGTTATATCCTC
This sequence comes from Smutsia gigantea, assembly GCA_032199065.1. Lineage (NCBI taxonomy): Eukaryota > Metazoa > Chordata > Mammalia > Pholidota > Manidae > Smutsia > Smutsia gigantea. The sequence continues at coordinate 35,470 of JAVSCE010005182.1, read as the reverse complement.
TTGTTGGAATGACCCCTTTATCATTATGTAGTGTCCTTATTTGTCTCTTGTTACTTTCTTTGTTTTGATGTGTGTTTTGTCTGATACAAGTACTGCAACTCCTGCTTTTTTCTCCCTATTAGTTATATGAAATGTCTTTTTCCATCCCTTTACTTTCAGTCTGTATGTCTTTGGGTTTGAAGTGAGTCTCTTGTAGGCAGCATATAGATGGGTCTTGTTTTTTTATCCATTCAGTGGCTCTATGTCTTTTGATTGGTGCATTCAGACCATTTACATTTAGGGTGATTATAGATAGGTATGTACTTATTGCCATTGTTGGCTTTAGATTCGTGGTTACCAAAGGTTCAATGGTAATTCCCTTAGTATCTAAGAGTTTAATTTAACTCACTTAGTATCGTATTACAAACACAACCTATTGATTCTTTTTTTTCCTCTTTTTTCTTCCTCTTCCATTCTTTGTATGTTAAGAATCACATTCTGTACTCTTTGTCTATCCTTTGGGTGACATCTGTTTAGCCTTAGGAATACTTCCATCTATAGGACTCCCTCCAAAATGCCCTGTATAGGTGGTTTATGGGTGATAAATTCTCTCAGCTCTTTTCAGAAAATTGTTTAATCCCTTATTCAAATTTAAATGATAAACTTGACAGGTAGAGTATTATTGCTTCGAAGTACTTCTGCTTCATTGCATTAAATATGTCATGTCACTCCCTTCTGGCCTATAAAGTTTCTTTTGAGAAATCTGATGATAGCCTTATGGGTTTTCCTTTGTATGTTATATTTTTTCTGTCTCTAGCTGCTTTTAAAACTCTGTGTTTATCCTTGATCTTTGCTATTTTAATTATTATATGTCTTGATGTTATCTTCCTTTGATCCCTTGTGTTGGGAGATCTGTGCATCTTGATGGCTTGAGAGACTGTCTCCTTTGCCAGATTGGGGACGTTTTCAGCAGTTACCTCCTCAATGACACTTTCTATCCCTTTTTCTCTCTCTTCTTCTTCTAGTACCCCTATTATGCGAATATTGTTCTGTTTGTATTGATCACACAGTTCTCTCAATATTCTTTCATTCTTAGAGATTCTTTTTTCTCTCTGTGCCTCAGTTCCTTTGTATTCCTCTTCTATAATTTCTATTCCATTTACCATCTCTTCTACTACATCTAATCTGCTTTTAAATCCCTCCATTGTCTCTTTTATTTCAGATATTGAATTTCTTAATGATTGAGTCTCCATCTTAAATTTGTTCCTGTGTTCTTGAATATTTTTCTGTACCTCCAAAAGCATGTTGATGATTTTTATTTTGAACTCTCTTTCAGGAAGATTGGTGTGTTCAGTTTCATTTTTCCCTTTTTCTGGGGTTTGTGAGATTTTGGTCTGAACCATGTTCTTTTTATGTTTCATATTTCTGTGTGGTGCCCTCTAGTGCCCAGATGCTCCAGTCTCTGGAGCTGCTCAGCCCCTAGAGTGAGTTTGGGGTTCATACGGGAGCAGAGGTGGTGCCTGGGGTGAGGAAAGATCTGTTTCCTGATTCCCATCTGCCCTGTCTGTCTCCCGTATGAGAGCCAGTGGGCCGAGCACACAGGTTTAAGCCTCTGTGCTCTGCGTCTCTAGCTGTTGTAGGTGGAGCCTCCCTTTGACTGGCCTGATGCCAGCACAGTGACTGGCAGTTTGGGAGCAGGTGCCTGCCAGAGTAGGAAGGCTCAGGAGGCTGCGTGTCACAGTGGCAGGCCTCAGAACTGAGTAGCCAGCCAGGGGTGGAGTGTCTGAAGCTCCTCAAAGTTCCCAATCTGCTAGGCAGAGCACGCCCATGCTAAGTTGTCCCCCATCTCTTCTCCCGCGCAGCAAGCTCCATGTGAACTCTGCCCCTTCTGCAGCCCTCCCACTGCTAGGTAGTCTGTGAGATCGCCTGCCTTTCCTTAGTCCCACAGTAGCTGGGTGTGGATTTCGTCCTCCACAAACTGCCGGAATCTGTCTTTCAAGCACACCGCCTGTCCCAGCTCCCCCCTGCGGATCACCACACAGTGTAGGTTTCTGCTCCCAAAGCAGACCTCCAGGGCTGGGTGTTCAGCAGTTCTAGGCTTCCACTCCCTCCTCACTCCACTTATCTTCCTCCCATCAGTGAGCTGTGGTCAGGGAAGGGCTCTGGTCCCACTGGATTAAAGCTTTCGTACATTACCGTTTCGTGAGGTCTGCTCTGTTCGTGAGGTCTGTATGCAGTCTGGTGCAGCCTTCTTTCCTGTTGTAGTAACTATATTTTCTCACTGTGGTGTTTGGAGGAGTTCTCTGTCTCACTTCTCATGCCACTAACCAATCAGTTTTCTTTTTTTAAAGGTAGCCATCCTAATGAGTGTGAGGTGATAATCACATTGTGATTTGTTTTGCATTTCCCTAATAATTAGCGATGGTGAGCACCTTTTCATGTACGTGTTGGGTATTGGTATGTCTTTGGGAAAATGTCTATTCAGACCTTCTCCCTGTTTTTAAATCAGATTGTTTTTTTGCTATTGAGTTTTATGAGTTCCTTAAATGTTTTGGATATTAACCCGTTATATATGGTTTGCAAATCGCTATTTATAGCATTTTGATTTGCTTTCTTTTAATAGTTCCCCGTTTCTTTTGTGACATTTCCCACTTATTCATACATGTTGTCAACCTTTCTCAAAAATTAAAATAATTATCATTTTTATATAATTTTCATCTGGTAATTCCAGTATTTGAGTCAATTTTTAGTCTGTCTCTATTAATCATGTTCTGCTTTATCCATAGACCATACTTTCTTACTTTCTCCCTTTATTTGTATTATAAAAATTATATTACAATGTTGTGTGTAAAATAGAGCTATGACTGAAGTAAATAATATTATTTCCAGAGAAAGTCCTGTCTTTTCTTCTGTCTACTAGTGTCAGTAAAACTAATAGTGATTTGAATTTGGGTTTGTGGCAGCTTTAGCTAGATTATGTTTACCAATGCTTCAAACATTTTAAGGGTGGAACTAGGACTTTCCACATAGCAGGGTTATGGATATGAGCATTAAGTTGGGAGATGACTTGTTTCAGGGTCTATATCCAAGCTTTTTCAGTTGCTTGGGGAATTCTGATTTTTCTTAGTTATGTTCTGCCCTTGGCTTTGTGCACTAGGAGATAGTCTACCTTGTTGCCCTGCCCCCAACTTTTGCCAGTTTGCTGGAATACCACTGAAGGATATTTTTCAGCTCCCCTGTTACCACCTCAACCTTCAGCATTTCACCCCTGTGCACTCACTGAAGACCCCAGTACCATTGACAGATAGACTTGTTCTGTGGCTGAGTCTCCTTAGGATTCCAATCTCTCCTACCAGCCAATCACAGCTGCTTTTACTATTGTTTTTACTTTGTTTTTGCTCCCTTAGGGTGGTTTCTTTTTTCCTGCTGCTCCTGCAGGTGTAAAAAAGGAGCAATGGGTGGTCTTCTTTCCTAGGAAGGGCTTGTCACTTTCTGGAACATAGTTAATTTGAGTGTCTTTGCATCCTCAACTTCTTAATGAGGTTCAAAATTTTGTGTTTTTTGTAGCTTATCTGGTTTGTGTAAATTGTCTTGTGACTTAATCCTATAGAAAAGCAGACGTCTAATGTGTAGTTCTTATTTAGGATACACTAAACCAGTTCTTTTCCTCTTATCAGTTGATTTTAGTTATATTTAGTTGGATAAATAAGCATGTCTGTCTTACAAAGATATTTTAGAAAACTGTGAATGTATTTTATGAGCATGAATGTATACATACTACTTTTTAATAAACACAGTCAAAACAATATAAAAACATGTAAATGAAAAAAAAATCTTTGCCCTGAATCTCTCTAGTTAAGAGAAAGGATTTACATTGTCTGCGGACTAGTGGTTGTTTTAGTGCCACAGCCTAAATTTTAAATAAGAGTGGCCAGAATTCTGTGATTCAATGCCAATATTAATCTTGGATGGTATGGCACTGTGTTGTTAAGGTAGCCAATGCCAGAGTGCCCTGGGACCTCTCATGAAGTCATTTCAAGTCTCATCTTCTGTCCCATAAAGTTTAGAAGTGGGAGGGCATTGTCATTCCCTCTTTGCTTCTGAGAAGTAAGGTGAAGTCACAGAGGTGCCAGATGTGCCTGTTCAAGGTTGTATGGTAGTCTTTCAAAGTCAGTGAAAGGAAGAATTCACAGGTGGCAACTAGCTTGTCCTTGTCCTGTTCTGATCAGTCAACATCTAATTCCTATAAGACAAAACTGTCTATCTAATTTTTAAAGGTCTCTCGAGACAGTGATGACCTGCTATGGTATTTAATGACCTTTACATGAAAGGTATTAGTTATGTTTGATTAAACTCTGACAATCTCCCCATGGCCTCAAGACCAAGTTTAGGGAACAGACTTACGTTGAAATTGTCAGCTTCATATATATTTTGGTACATAAAAACAGTAATGATATACTTGTCATCTTTTCTCATGCTGAAATCTCCCTATAATTGGAACTTATTAAAGTTTATATGAAATATTCCTGTACAAAGTACATTCACCCTTCTTACAAGACTAAAATCTACCATTAATTTGGTCATTTTGCTGAATGTTTAAGTATATTATCTCCTTTAGTTCTCCCAAAACTGTATAAAATATTAAATTTAACTTTCACAGAAATTACATAAAGTGGAAGCAGTGATATGGATGATCTTGTCAACATAACTAGTGGGGCAGAAGTAGTATCTGGATACATGTTTCTATGATTCCATTACCTTTGTTCTTTATTATTTTTCAATCACTTTTTTTGCTGTTTCTGCTATAACTTATCAAACCAAATTTGGGAATAATTCTTTATAGGACAGGAAGACTTTTTATGGGCTTCCTTTATTCACAGTTATCCCTGACACACTTAGAACTTGATATGAATATATTTGATCTGCATGTTCTTTCTTGGGGAAATATGTATTGTGCAGTGTACAGGTATACCTTTAAATTGTCAGCCTTGGTTTTAGTCCTTATTTTAAATAAGAGAAGTAAACTTTGGAACGGTAATCAGGTTTTGTTTCCATGGGGGTTAAAAAAATAAAAGGTAAGTAATTGTCCTATTTTCAAATTGGGAGATTTTACCCAAAATGAGGAATTTCCATTTCCTCTTGAGAATCAGAAACAGTAGGTAAAACTTGATTCACATTATTATCATGTACCACGTAGCAACCAAAGCTTTTAGAAAGAGCATGAATTTACCAATGCTCCACAGTCTTACCATTCCCTTTTTCTTTTTTCTTTTTCTTTACTTGCTTTGTCCTTGAATAGATTGAGTTTTCAATCCTTTTAACATAAGGACACACCTCTTTAACCAAAGAGCCAAAGCCCTGGCTATGAACTAATAAATAGGTAAAGTAGAGACTTCACTAACAACGTAGGCACAGCCCTAAATTATAAACGACGCTATCGACAAGCATCTACTGGAGCATGCTATGTTTTTGTATTAGGCATTTTGTTGTTCTTAGAGTTCAGGCTACTTGGTTGCCCTGTGATGCAGTTTTCTGATTCATCTAGAGGTCAGGATTTTGTTTTGTAGCTTATCTGGCTTTTTTGAAGTCTTATTTCAGCTTTCTGCATTTTAAGTAGCAGGAGAAACTCAGGCTTAAAAAATATATAAATACATTTATATATAATTTTAATATTTATATCTTTATATATACTTTGCATACATTTATATTTTTTACATCTGTATAAATTATGAACATTATTAGCCCCATTATATCAGATAAGGACAAAAGCAGTGATAATATCCAAAAGCATACTAAGAAAAAAACATTAGGATATAAACATACATGGATATTTTAAAAAAATTGACTATATATATAAATATATATTACATATATATATATATACTATGTATAACATAGTATATATAATCTATCAATTAATACATAATACCCAATATGTTGTATTTCACACCTGTAGAAATTTGAAAACAATAATTAAAAACATTTTAAAATTCTACATTACATTTATTTTTATGTTGGAGATCTTCTTGTATCTTATAGAATTTAAGTTTGTTTTTAGTAAGAAACATGTTTGGGAAACACCTATCAGATCTTAGCCTATGCATTTAGTAGAGGCACTCCTTTAGTTCTCAGAAACAAGACAGGGAGAAGAGACCTGGGTAGAGAGGCAACAGAAAACTCCATCAGGCAAAGTCTATATATATCAAGCATTATTTTTATCTTATCCTTCAGGTAATAAGGAAACATTATAGTTAAAATCATGGAATTAACCTGATAAAAATTATGTACTTGAAAATTAGTTTTATAACAAGTCATTGAAGAAAAAATTCTACATGGAAGGTGAATAAAAAGAAGAACAACCTGAAGTCTATTGTAGATAATGAAGGTCTTCCCTAAGGCTTTGTAACAAAAGGAGGGTCTAGAATTGACATAATTCAGAGGTATAATCAACTAGATTGCATAATACAATTGAAGAAAGGGCAAGAGGGAGAAAGAGAAATTGTGGTGAATCCCAGTCTGGACATCTGGAGGGAGTATTGGTATTTTAAATAAACAGGTGAATCCAGGAGGAAGAGCAAAATAGTATTTTTTACATAACTGTGTTGCTAAGAAATTATTTAAAAAATCAAAAGTGGGCCAGCATCACTCTAGTACTAAACCAGATAAAAACACTATGAAAAAAGAATATTTTAGATCAATATCCCTAATGAACATAGATGCAAAAATCCTCAACAAAACATTAGTAAACCAAATAAAAATACATCAAAGGATCATCCGTAATGATCAAGTAGGATTTATTCTAGGGATGCAAGGATGGTACAATATTCATAAATCATCAACACCATACACCATATTAACAAAAAGACAGATAAAAGCCCCATGACGATCTTAATAGGTGCTGAAAAAGCATTTGATAAAATTCGATATCCATTCATGACAAAAGCTCACCACAAAATGGGTACAGGGTGTACATACTGGAACATAATAATAAAGGCCATATAACAACAAACCCACAGCTAATATCATACTCAATGGTGAAAAGCTGAAAGCTGTTCCTTTAAGATCAGGAACAAAACAAGGATGCCCACTCTCACCACTTTTAGTTAACATAGTAATGGAAGCCCTAGCCATGGCAATCAGACAAGATAAAGAGATAAAAGGCATCCAAATTTGTAAGGAAGAAGTAAAACTGTCACTATTTGCAGATGACATAATACTATATAAAGAAACCTAGATTCCACCAAAAAACTATTAGAACTAATGATGGGATTCAGCAAAGCTGTTAGATAAAAAATTAATACACAGAAATCTGTTGTTTCTATATAATAACAATGAACTAGCAGAAAGAGAAATCAGGAAAACAATTCTCTTTACAATTTCATCAAAAAGAATAAAATACCTTGGAAAAAAACCTAACCAAGGAGGTGAAAGAACTGTACTCTGAAAACTTTAAGATATGTGAGATAAATTAAAGAAGATACCAATAAATGGAAATACATCCTGTGCTCATGTATAGGAAGAATTAATATTGTCAAAATGGCCATCTTGGCCAAAGTAATTTACAGATTCAACACAATCCCTATCAAAACACCAACCGAATTTTTCAAAGAATTAGAACAAATAGTTCTAAAATTCGTATGGAACCACAAAAGACCCCAAATAGCCAAAGCAGTCCTGAGATAGAAGAACAAAGCTGGGGGGATTTTGCTCCCTGATTTCAAGCCTTACTACAAAGCTACAGTAATCAAAACAGTATGGTACTGGCACAAGAAGAGACCCATAGACCAATGAAACAGAATAGATAGCCCAGATATAAACACATACATATATGGCCAATTAATATAAGATAAAGAATCCATGAATATACAGAGGGAAAAAGACAGCCACTTTCAACTGTTGTTGGCAAAACTGGACAGCTACATGCAAGAGAATGAAACTAGATTATTGTCTAACTCCATACACAAATGTAAACTCAAGATGGATCAAAGACCTGAATGTAAGTCATGAAACTACAAAACTCTTAGAAGAAAATATAGGCAAAAATCTCTTGAGCATGAGTAGGAGCAATCTCTTCCTGGACACATCTCCTCAGGCAAGGGAAACAAAATAAAAAATGAACAAGTGGGACTACATCAAACTAAAAAGCTTCTGTACAGCAAAGGACACCATTAGCAGAACAAAAGGCATTGTACAGTATGGGATAATATATTTCTAAATAACTCATCTGATAAGGGATTAGCATCCAAAATGTATAAAGAGCTCCCATACCTCAACACCCAAAAAACAAATAACGTGATTAAAAGATGGGTGGAGCATATGAACAGACAATTCTCCATGGAAGAAGTTCAGATGGCCAACAGGCACATGAAAAGATGCTCCACATCATTAATTATCAGGGAAATGCAAATTAACACCACAATGAGATATATCACCTCATCCCAGTTAGAATGGCCACTGTCCAGAAGACAAGAAATAACAAGTGTTGGTGAGGAAGTGGGGAAATGGGAACCCTTCTACACTGCTGGTGGGAATGTAAATTAGTTCTACCATTGTGGAAAGCAGTATGGAGCATCCTCAAAAAACTAAAAATAGAAATTCCATTTGACCCAGGAATTCCACTCCTAGGAATTTACCCTAAGAATGCAGCAGCCCAGTTTGAAAAAGACATATGCACCCCTATGTTTATCGCAGCACTATTTACAATAGCCAAGAAATGGAAGCAACCTAAGTGTCCATCAGTAGATGAATGGATAAAGAAGATGTGGTACATATACACAATGGAATATTATTCATCCATAAGAAGAAAACAAATCCTACCATTTGCAACAACATGGATGGAGCTAGAGGGTATTATGCTCAGTGAAATAAGCTAGGCAGAGAAAGACAAGTATCAAATGATCTCACTCATCTGTGGAGTATAAGAACAAAGAAAAAACTGAAGTAACAGAACAGCAGGAGACTCACAGAACCCAAGAACGGACTAACAGTTACCAAAGGGAAAGGGACTGGGGAGGATGGGTGGGAAGGGAGGGATAAGAGGAAAAAGGGGCATTATGATTAGCACACATAATGCAGGGGGTGTGGCACGGGGAAGGCAGTATAGCACAGAAAAGATAAATTGTGATTCTATAGCTTCTTACTATGCTGATGGACAGTGACTATAATGGGGTATGTGGTGGGGACTTGATTATGGGGGGAGTCTATTAACTATAATGTTGCTCATGTAATGGTCCATTAATGATACCAAAATTAAAAAAAAATACTTTGTGTAAAGTTTGTGACCCTGTGCCATAGCATGTTGGGCAACTTACTCAGAGGAGCCTTCATACCTGCCCCTTCCCAAGCCTCCTCTCTAGAAAACTCAGCTTCACAGCTGTGGCCACAGGAGAAACTGGAACATTGCAGAAAGGATTTGTGGTGCTAGTGCATTTTAGTGAGTGACCAGAAGGAGTGGAGCAGTCTATTAGAACCTAGACAGCTTCTGTTTATGTAGAAGTATATAGCTAATCGGTGATGATAAAAGAGGAAACATAGGCAAATGATAGTTAAAATGGAGTTAGAAGTTTGTTTTTTTTAAGTACATGTGGTAGAGCTTGCCAGAGTGTGGCAGTGCTTGTTTAATTATACAGGAAGAAGTCTTTAGAGATGAAATAGCCTCAGGCTGAGATAAAGGGAATAGTTTTGTAACAGGTTGTCAGAGGAAGTCTCTGAAAGTAAACCTTATCTTTCATTGCTTCTAAAAAGATAGCTTTGAAATAAGTATATTCTTTTCTCACTATGTATGTGTATGTGTACACACATGCATGTGTGTGCACATGTGTGTGTACAGGAGAGATGTCTATTGATTAACCACATAGGGAAGATCTCTATTTAGGAATAATTGTAAGCTTAGTTTCAGGTGTGTTTTGTAGTACTATTTCAGGAAGTTCCTTTATTGTGCCCTCACATCCTAGATTTTAAATATATGTATATATAATGTAATATATAATGCTATATATATATATATATATAATGCCATCATGATGGCATCACACCTGGCATCATTATAAGGTATCACTATTCATGAATATTGTGGCACCCTTTTCCCCCTTCAAATGGACTGTTGAGTCTATCATAGGGACTCACTCAAGAAATATGACTCTAAAGTGTTATATCTTTTAAAATCTAGCTTTGTTAATATCTAGGATAAAACTACCAGATTCTACATAGGGAAACTTTGTAGTACCTGCTAAGTAGATATAACATCTGTTTATTTTTCAGTTTCAAGGATGAAGTGTTAACAAATTCCATGAAACCTTAGGCATATTTTTCTTCAGTTTATATATTATTTTCTGCTAGGTTCTCAAGATTGGCCTTATATGAAACAATAAAATGGCCAAAGCCATATTTGGGGTTTATATGCTTTATTTTGGTATCCATCTTACAGTTTCAATCACTAGCCAAGGTTACCCCATGAGCTGTGTTGCCAAAGCTGCTTAGATCCCTGCCCTGGGAATTCTTAAAATCAATTGTACAAACACTTCATTTCATGTCTGTGAACAACTGGACTCCCAACCCAATGCTTCATGCTTTGGATAAGTCTTCATCCAGGAGGGCAGCCCTGCTTTAGTTTAAGTAGTTGATTGCTCTCTAACAACAGATTGTAATACAAAGCATTAGCCATCACAAGCCATATAACATGTCTTCATATATGGGAGTCTTCCCATATCAAGAGAATGGGACTACTACTTGGAATTTCAGGCACTTTAATAGTCCTGTAAAAGAATATTTTATTTTACCTGGGATTTTTGAATGGTGAACTTCCTATCACTTCACATCAGATGACACCTTTTCTATGGACTCACAGGCTGGCCTTTCCTTATGCCCTTGTCTTTATCAAAGAAATATAAAACTGTATCTCATCATTTGTTTCAAGAAGACCATCCATTTTCATGAAATTCATAAGCATAATAACAACAGCAACAAAACACACTTTTCCAGCAGCTGCAGCTCTGGTGAAGGTCTGTTTTTTGCTTTACTAATTACAAAGCATAGCCACATAGATGAACCCACATGGGTCTCACAGCAAACTTGCATGATGGTAGAACATACATAAGGGTTCCTATTTTTCAGATGCAGAAATGAAAATCCGACAGTGTTAAGCCACTTTTTCATAGCCATACAACTGTTAAGTGGCAAAGCTGCTAAACTTAAGTGTATTGGCTCTAAAATATGTAAAATTACCATGCACCATGGTGCCTCTTCTGAAACATTAAAACTCTTATTCAAGAGGTGCTCATCATGACCTCAAAGCCTGAACTCTTTACTTCCGGGAAGATGGCGGTGTGAGCAGGGTGGCAGAAATCTCCTCCCAACACTATATTTATCTACGAAAACACAGAAAATACATCTATTCCTAAAAGAGAGACGAGAATACACAGGAAAGCGCACAGCGTGCAGCTACACCCGAGAGGACTCGGCACCCCAAGAGGCGGGTAAGATACGGAGCCGCGACCTGGCGGGACCCGAGCCCTCCCCCACCCCAGCGCACCGGCGGGAGGAGAGGATTCAGAGCCGGGAGGGAGTGGAAGTACACCCCGTGAAGTAGCCAGCCCCGGTGATCTGCGCGGGGAGCGCTGACCCACATTGCGCAGTGCAGCGGAGATTGGAGAGACAGAGGGGCAGGATCTGAGCGGGGAATGCGCCAGGGTGCTTGCAGCCAGCTCCTGGGAAGGAAAAAAAAAAGTGCGCGCTTTCTTCAGCGGTCTTAAAGAGACAGGAGCCCAGCGGAGGAGCCGGATCGCCCCAGCACACTCAGCCCAGCAGGCTGGGAGTCCTGGGGAGTTTCAGACGCCTTAGCTGGCGACTGAGGAAGAGTAGCCATACTTAACACTTCTCACTGAGATCAACAGCCTCCTATTCGTTCCCACCCCTGCCAGAGCGATAAAGGGCCCTGCGGAGCGGCACAGTCACAGCTGTGGAATAGTGGGGCAATAGCGCCACCTAGAGCATTCCCACAGAATCTACATCTGGTGGGCATTTTTTTGTTTTTTTGTTTTGTTTTGTTTTTTGTTTTTGTTTTTGTTTTTTCTTTTTTTTTCTTTCTTTCTTTCTTTCTTTCCTTTTTTTCTTTTTTTTTCTCTTTTTCTTTCTTCTCTTTTTAAAGTCTTAAAGAGCCCAGCTGACATATGTGGCAACTATCAGTGACCAATTCTATAGCCATGAAAAGACAGAGGAATATGGTTCAGATCAAAATCAACCAGACAACCCCAGAGAGGGAGTCTGAAGGGATGGAAATGCACAGCCTCCCTGAAAAAGAATTCAGAATAAAAGTCATAACCATGCTGATGGACCTACAGAGAAATGTGCAAGAGCTGAGGGAGGAAGTGAGGGAACTGAGGAAAGACAATACAGAAATCAGACAAGCGATCGACGGGCTTAACAGCAGAATGGATGAGATGCAAGAGACTGTTAATGGAATAGAAAACAGAGAACAGGAGTACAGAGCAGCTGAGGCAGAGAGATAAAAGGATTTCTAGGAATGAAAGAATATTAAGAGAACTGTGTGACCAATCCAAACGGAACAATATTCGCATTATAGGAGTACCTGAGGAAGAAGAGAGAGAAAAAGGGATAGAAAGTGTCTTTGAAGAAATAATTGCTGAAAACTTTCCTCGCTGGGGAAGGAAGTAGTCTCGCAGTCCACCGAAGCTCATAGATCTCCCAACACAAGGGACCCAAGGAAGACAACACCAAGACACATAATTATTAAGATGGCAAAGATCAAAGATAAAGACAGGGTATTAAAGGCAGCTAGAGAGAGAAAAAAGATCACCTACAAAGGAAAACCCATCAGACTATCATCAGACTTCTCAACAGAAATCTTACAGGCCAGAAGAGAATGGCATGATATATTTAACGTAATGAAACAGAAGGGCCTCGAACCAAGAATATTGTATCCAGCACGATTATCATTTAAATATGGAGGGATTAAACAATTTCCAGATAAACGAAAGTTAAGAGAATTTGCATCTCATAAACCACCACTACAGGATATCTTAAATGGACTGCTATAGAGGGAAGCACACCTAAGGCTAAAAAGATGTCACCAGAGGAAAAAAAAAATCATAGCAGGGAAAGCATACCATCCAAATACCAACTAAAGGCAAAGAATAAAACACCTATTATAGAAAGAATGGAGGAGGAGGGATAAGAAGGGAGAGAAAGAAAGAAACATCAGACTGTGTTTACAATAACTTAACAAGAAAGTTAAGTTAGATTGTTAGATAGAAAAGAAGGAACCCTTGAACCCTTGGTAACCACGAATCTAAAGCCAGCAATGGCAATAATTACATACCTATAAATAATCACACTAAATGTAAATGGACTGAATGCACCAATCAAAAGACACAGAGTAACAGAATGGATAAAAAAGCAAGACCCATCTATATGCTGCCTACAAGAAACTCACCTCAAATCCAAAGATATACACAGACTAAAAGTGAAGGGATGGAAAAAGATATTTCATGCAAACAACAAAGAGAAAAAAGCAGGTGTTGCAGTACTTGTATCAGACAAAATAGACTTCAAAACGAAGAAAGTAGCAAAAGATAAAGAAGGACATTACATAATGATAAAGGGGTCAGTCCAACAAGAAGATATAACCATTATAAATATATATGCACCCAACACAGGAGCGCCAGCATATGTGAGACAAATACTAACAGAATTGAAGGAGGAAATAGACAGCAATGCATTCATCATAGGAGACTTCAACACACCACTCACTCCAGAGGACAGATCAACCAGACAGAAAATAAGTAAAGACACAGAGGCACTGAACAACACACTAGAACAGGTGGACCTAACAGACATCTACAGAACTCTACACCCAAAAGCAACAGGATACACATTCTTCTCAAGTGCACATGGAACATTTTCCAGAATAGACCACATACTAGGCCACAAAAAGAACCTCAGTAATTTCAAAAATATTGAAATCCTACCAACCAACTTCTCAGATCACCAAGGTATAAAACTAGAAATAAATTTTAGAAAGAAATCAAAAAGGCTCACAAATACATGGAGACTTAACAACACTCTCCTAATTAATCAATGGGTTAACGACCAAATCAAAACAGAAATCAAAGAATATATGGAGACTAATGACAACAACAACACAAAGCCACAACTTCTGTGGGACGCAGCAAAGGCAGTTCTAAGAGGAAAGTATATTGCAATCCAGGCCTATTTAAAGAAGGAAGAACATTCCCAAATGAATAGTCTAAAGACACAATTACTGAAATTGGAAAAAGAAGAACAAATGAGGCCCAAAGTCACCAGAAGGAGGGACATAATAAAGATTAGAGAAGAAATAAACAAAATTGAGAAGAATAAAACAATAGAAAAAATCAATAAAACCAAGAGCTGGTTCTTTGAAAAAATAAACAAAATAGATAAACCCCTAGCCAGACTCATTAAGAGAAAAAGAGAATCTACACACATAAACACAATTAGAAATGAGAAAGGAAAAATCACGACGGACCCCACAGAAATACAAAGAATCATAAGAGAATATTATGAGAATCTATATGCTAACAAGCTGGAAAACATAGAAGAAATGGACAACTTCTTAGAAAAATACAACCTTCCAAGACTGACCAAGCAAGAAACAGAAAAACTAAACAGACCAATCACCAGTGACGAAATCGAATTGGTAATCAAAAAACTACCCAAGAACAAAACCCCTGGGCCTGATGGATTCACCTCTGAATTCTACCAGACATATAGAGAAGAAATAACACCGATTCTCCTTAAAGTTTTCCAAAAAATAGAAGAGGAGGGAATACTTCCAAACTCATTCTATGAAGCCAGCATCACTCTAATACCAAAACCGGGCAAAGACCTCACCAAAAAGAAAATTACAGACCAATATCCCTGATGAACGTAGATGCAAAAATACTCAACAAAATATTAGCAAACCGAATTCAAAAATACATCAAGAGGATCATACACCATCATCAAGTGGGATTCATCCCAGGGATGCAAGGATGGTACAACATTCGAACATCCATCAACATCATCCACCACATCAACAAAAAGAAGAACAAAAACCACATGATCATCTCCATAGATGCTGAAAAAGCATTTGACAAAATTCAGCATCCATTCCTGATTAAAACTCTCAACAAAATGGGTATAGAGGGCAAGTACCTCAACATCATAAAGGCTATATATGACAAACCCACAGCTAACATCATACTTAACGGCGAGACGCTGAAAGCTTTTCATCTAAGATCGGGAACAAGACAAGGATGCCCACTCTCTCCACTGTTATTCAACATAGTACTGGAGGTCCTAGCCACAGCAATCAGACAAAACAAAGACATACAAGGCATCCAGATTGGTAAAGAAGAAGTCAAATTGTCACTATTTGCAGATGACATGATACTGTACATAAAAAACCCTAAAGATTCCATTCCAAAACTACTAGAACTAATATCTGAATTCAGCAAAGTTGCAGGATACAAAATTAACACTCAGAAATCTGTTGCTTTCCTATACACTAATGATGAACTAACAGAAAGAGAAATCAGAAAAACAATTCCATTCACAATTGCATCAAAAAGAATAAAATACCTAGGAATAAACCTAACGAAGGAAGTGAAAGACCTGTACTCTGAAAACTACAAGACACTCCTAAGAGAAATTAAAGAGGACACTAACAAATGGAAATGCATCCCATGCTCTTGGCTAGGAAGAATAAACATTGTCAAAATGGCTATACTACCTAAAGCAATCTACAGATTCAACGCAATCCCTATCAAACTACCAATAGCTTTCTTCAATGAACCCAAACAAATAATTCTAAAATTCATATGGAACCACAAAAGACCCCGAATAGCCAAAGCAATCCTGAGAAGGACGAATAAAACGGGGGGAATTATGCTCCCTGACTTCAAGCTCTACTACAAAGCTTTAGTCATCAAGACAATTTGGTATTGGCACAAAAACAGACCCACAGACCAGTGGAACAGAATAGAAAATCCAAACATTAACCCAAACATATACAGTCAATTAATATTTGATAAAGGAGCCTTGGATATACAATGGGGAGATGACAGCCTCTTCAGCAGCTGGTGTTGGAAAAACTGGACAGCTACATGTAAGAGAATGAAACTGGACTACTGTCTAGCCCCATACACAAAGGTAAACTCAAGGTGGATCAAAGACTTGAATGTAAGTCATGAAACCATAAAACTCTTAGAAAAAAACATAGGCAAAAATCTCTTGACATAAACATGAGCAACTTCTTCATGAACATATCTCCCCGGGCAAGGGAAACAAAAGCAAAAATGAACAAGTGGGAATATATCAAGCTGAAAAGCTTCTGTACAGCAAAGGACACCATCAGTAGAACAAAAAGACATCCTACAGTATGGGAGAATATATTCATAAAAAACGTATCTGATAAAGGGTTGACATCCAAAATATATAAAGAACTCATGCACCTTAACAAACAGAAAGCAAATAATCCAATTAAGAAATGGGCAGAGGACATGAATAGACACTTCTCCAAAGAAGAAATTCTGATGGCCAACAGGCACATGAAAAGATGCTCCACATCGCTAATCATCAGAGACATGCAGATTAAAACCACAATGAGATATCACCTCACACCATTGAGGATGGCCAACATCCAAAACACAAACAACAACAAATGTTGGCGAGGATGTGGAGAAAAGGGAACCCTCCTACACTGCTGGTGGGACTGCAAATTAGTTCAACCATTGTGGACAGCAGTGTGGAGGTTCCTCAAAAGACTCAAAATAGAAATACCATTTGACCCAGGAATTCCACTCCTAGGAATTTACCCTAAGAATGCAGCAGCCCAATTTGAAAAGGACAGATGCACCCCTATGTTTATTGCAGCACTATTTACAATAGCCAAGAAATGGAAGCAACCTAAGTGTCCATCAGATGAATGGATAAAGAAGATGTGGTACATATACACAATGGAATATTATTCAGCCATAAGAAGAAAACAAATCCTACCATTTGCAACAACATGGATGGAGCTAGAGGTATTATGCTCAGTGAAATAAGCCAAGCCGAAAAAGACAAGTATCAAATGATTTCACTCATATGTGGAGTATAAGAACAAAGAAAAAATACTGAAGGAACAAACAGCAGCAGACTCACAGAACCCAAGAACGGACTAATAGTTACCAAAGGGAACGGGACTGGGGAAAATGGGCGGGAAGGGAGGGATAAGAGGGAAAAAGGGGCATTACGATTAGCAGATGTAATGTTGGGGGGGCACAGGGAGGGCAGTATAACTCAGAGAAGACAAGTAGTGATTCTGTAACATCTCACTACGCTGATGGACAGTGACTGTAATGGGGTTGGTGGTGGGGACCTGATGAAGGGGTAGTTTAATAATCGTAATATTGCACATGTAATTGTAAATTAATGATAATAACATAAATTATATTAAAAAAAAAGCCAGTTTTATGAATGAAAAAAAAAAAAGCCTGAACTCTTAAATGGAAGGTCTTTTTCTCCCAAATATTTTTCTTTAATGTTATCCTCCCACTGTCACTAGATGGACCTTCTTTTTTCCCTTGCACTAGTCCCCTCTTACTATGTTTTATTTGATACTAATGATGTGTTTTTTGTTGCATTGCCTCCCTCAGACTCCTTGAGGGCAGGACGATTTCTTGTTTTTTTACTTTGGTTATAGTTTTTGGTCAAGTGCCTTGAGCAAGGATCAGTGAGCTATAATTTGTAACCAGTTTTTGCATGACCTCCCAAATTAAGAATTGATTTTACATTTTTAAAGGGTTTTTTAAAGAAAAAAATTAAAATAAAGCAGAATATGTGGCAGAGACCATATGTGGTCCACAAAGCCTACAATAGTTTCTATCTGGCACCTTACAGAAAATGTTTGCTGACTACTGGCCTAGAAATTTGCCCAGCATATGTAGGAGTTCCATATATTTGTTGAATGAAAATTTGGACACATGCAGGCATGTGTTTTGAAACGTGTTTTCTTCTGTGAAGCTAAGATCCAACCAAATGAAACCTGAAGTCCTGGTCTTCTTACAGTGAGCCCCTGTCATCTGGCAAATATGATGGTGTCTTCTGTTCCGTTGTTATTTCCATCTCCATAGCACAGATGTAGGTTAGGCATCTCAAAATCAGGAGCTATTCATCAGTTAGTGGAGAATATTCATTGTTATTGGGCTGTCAGTGTAATTAGCTCATCTTTTAGAATCCTTTGCACCAAGGCTTGTTTGTTATTGGAGACTTTGCCTCATCACCACCATTCACATGCATATTAGCGTTTGAAAGAGCATGTTGCTATTTTGATTTTTCTTAGGAGTTAAGGTAAAATATTCAATATCTTCCACACCCCCCTCTCAATACTTGAAGACAAAGCTTCTTGGTCTGCATGTAGCTAATAGCCAATATTCCATAGAGCCTTTGATAATGGCCCAGCTAAGAGTGAAGGGCAGCCAAGCACAAAGTACACTGTAATAAGGTCACTAAAGCTGTAAATTGCTGGTTTTCATCCTTAGATATGCCTTGCAGTGGCCTGAGAGAGTTTCGCTTCATTAAATGTGAGAAGTCACAACTCAGGCTAAATCTCTAGAGATACTAAATGCTGAACATATGCAATTACACCAAATGATGCTCTGAACTTGAACAGCCCAAGCTTGTTTTTAAAACTGTTATCTCAATTTCTTACCCATGTTTCCTGTCTTTTCTGTCCCCTTCCCCTAGCCCACTATGGCCTCATTTCCAAACAGAATTTGAAATACCAGCCAGGGCTTTGGCGCAGGACTGCTGGCTGCTCTTCCCATCTCACTGACAATTCCCACAGGTTTTTAGAACCAAACCCTGTCTCTGTCGTTCAAAGCAGCCTTTCCTGGCTACATTTTAATTAATTCCATATGGTACAATGATGATAATTTGGCCCAAAATAAAAGTGAGCCTGAGTTAATGCTGTTATCATTAGAAAGATTTAATGTACAGAGGCAAATTAGGAAGTTCTTCTCTAAGTATTGTGGAGTGTGAAAGGAAAAAGAAGAAACAGGTGCCAAAATCTCATTTATAATATTAACAAATGTGAGAACATAAATGGCCCTAGGTGGGTTCTTGTTACCTTCCTTGATTGCATCTGCTCGAGAGATCTTTTGAACATCAGCACAACCTATGTTTTCGCTATTATATGAGTCTACACTCTGCAGTGGGGCAGGGATGGGAAGTGTTTCTCACATCACCTTGGTGATCTGCCTTTATTGCACTGGACACCTTTTCCCAATCATACTCTCTTCCTGTGCAGTATATTTTCTTTATAGTTTGTCTTCAGAGTGGGATGATCAAAGCCAAACTTGTGGTGCCATCTACATTTTGAAGTGTTCTGCCCACTTTTTTTTTTACTGTTCTCTCCTGGTTGATAGCTCACACACCTGGGTGTGCATGTTTTCCTAGTTAGATTTTCCTAGTTACAAAGCACCCTCTTGACTCTGGGCAGTATTCTCGCTCCGAATTGTTCTCGGGGCTGATTCTTCCATTAAACCTTATGTGTCATTTTGACTCTGTGGGACACTTTTACCAACTAGTAATGGAAAATGGTTCTAATATACCCAAGCACTTGTGACTGCAAACAATTGATGTATTGTCCCTTTCTAGTGGTATTTGCATGGTAACATTGAATAATGGTGACAAGTTAAGTCCTTTTAAAAATGTCAAAGAAAATTTTGGTTTGAGGTAGACCATTCTGGAATATCTTTCAACTGATTTGCATACATATTGCCAAATTGCTTTTAAGAATATTTAATTTGGTTATACTAACCATATATACAAGTTTTCATCTCCTAAGCCCTTTGATGGCAATAAATAATAATTTTTGGTAAGTTTTAACATTTTATTGGCAAAAATACATCTTAAAATTTTTTTTCAATTTATTACTTTAAGTTTTAAGATTTTAAATGATCAGCATCTATTTTTTTCCATTTTCTGTACATATCAGTCCTATCCATTTTGAAGGTGTTTTAAGACAAATTAAAAATAAGTATAATAATATAAAGTAAATATATTCTGATGATTTACATTATCTTATTAAATACCAGACATCCAGTTAAATTTGAATTTCAGATAAACCACAAATAGTTTTTTGTATAAGTATGTTCCAAATATTGCATGAGACACTTCTGCTAGGAAAATATTCACTGTTTATCTGAAATTCAAAGTTAAGTGGACATCTTGTTTTGTTTTGTTTTATAATTTTCTAAATCTGAAAACCCTACTCACAAATCTTTATGTTTAGCCCTAAATTCTCCTGGATTCCAGACTGAATATCCAGTTGCCACCTGAACATTTGGAAATCTATTAAATATCTAAATATCAGCATGTCTACAAAAGATTTTGATTTCACTTGTCCTCTGACCTTTTCCAAGTCTGCTTTTATCCTCCTTTTTTCATCTTAGTTACCTGTACTGGCATCTTTCTTCGTTAAATATTCTAAGTGTCATACTTCCTTTACATTCTCTCCATTAGCATGTCCTCCATAATATGCCTGAGATCCTCCACTTCTTGTCATCTCCATTGTTATAACCCTGGTCCTAACCAACTTCATTTCTTATCCAGATTATTGCAGCAGATAAGAGTGATCAGAGGTTACAACCAACCCTCTAAGAGCTTCCTATTGCAATCATCCAATCTCTGACCACGCTGTCAAGGTTTTTCAGGCTTCAACTCTTTGAACCCAGACACTAGCTTTTTTCTTGCTTCCAACACAAGCCACTCATTTTTGATTCATAGCGTTTGACTTGATTTTGCCTTTGTTTTAGAGACCAGAACTTTGTGGGCTGCCCACTTCTATTTGTTAATGCTTCAATGTAAATGTTACTTTTTAGAAGACAAGTTTCTTGACACCACAGATTGCTGTCTAATGCTTTTCCTTTGTGGCACTTATTACTATCTGAACTGTTAGGCCATTGGGTTATTTTGCATGTATTCAGTTTAACTCCTCCCTCTAGAATATTAAGTACATATGGGCAGATATTTTTCTTATTCATAGTGTATCCCCAGTGCTTACAGTTGTGTCTAGTGGGTGGGTGACATGCAGTAATACATGCTGAATGGCTAAATGAATAAAGAACAAATGATAGGTAACATATTCTCAATATTTACTCTTTGTCAGGCACTGTGCTTAAGGCTTTACATATTTATCCTACAGTGTGATACACAGACCTCAGGGCCCAGCATAATGCCAGTCCATTTACATTTCTGTGCACTTAGGTGAACCCTTCTGCACTTTTCTCAAACTTAGAACACCTCCTCTGCATTCCTCCTTTTCCACTAATTACCTTGTCTCTTACCTCACTGAGAAATTGATGTAAAGAGGAGATGTGCCCTAGACTCCCACCACCTCACCTACCCAACTAGAAGCATCTGTATCCATATGCCTTGCCTTCCTATCTTTACCAGTGATGAGATACCTGTGCTCCTAGTTAGTCGATGTCAACACTTGCATATTTCCCATCTTTCTTGTCTACTTGAGGACATCGTGCAAACATTTTCCCCATTTTGTCTTCTATTATTAAAAATTTACTCTTTGTTGTACACATCACACAAAAATATGCTTCCATCTTTAAAACAAAGAAGGAAAAGAAAAGTCTTTGACCCTGACTCCTTCTTACCAGCTTTCTTACCAGTTTAACTATTGTAGTCCAATTTCTTTCCTCCCATTCTCTTTGAGTTATTATTCATATACCATACTAACTTGAATCAGGCTTTTGCCCCCACCATGACAACAAATATGTAATTAGGATCTTCAGTGGTCTGCATGTTGCTAAATCTTATAGTCAGTGATTAATTCTCATCTAATTTGACCCAATAACATTTAGCACAATTATCTTCCTTCTCTTTGATGAGCTGCTTCTTCACTTGGCCTCTAGGACATACAAACTTTCTTGACTTTCCTACAACTTGACTAGTTGCTTCTTCTCAGTCTTCTTTGTTGAGTCCTTCTCCAAAATGTCCTAATGTTGGTGCACTCTAGAGCTGAGGTCTTCACCTCTATTCATATTTGCATCCTTGTTGCTCTCATCCACTTTCATGGTTCTACATCTCTAGCACAGACTTTTCTCCTAAACTATTCATTCATGCTTCCAACTGTGGATTCCATATCTCCACTTGGATGACTAAGAGATATCTCACCTTCAACATGGCCAAAATAAACCCCTGGTCTCTCTTACCAAACATACTTTTTTTGCAGCTTTCCTACCTTGGTTGATGGCAACTCTATCCTTCTAATAAAAATCTTGACATCTTTGGCCACTCCAGTTCTCTCATATCACACATTTAATGCATCTTATTGTTGTAGAACCATTGTCTGTAGATCTAGACTGTGACTGTGTCTCGCCACCTCTCCTACTATGATGTTGGGAGTACAGTATAGTAACTTCTTTCTTCTGGGTTATAGCAGTAGCTCTGAGCAGGCCTCCCTGACTCTTGCTCCCCTATAATCCATTCTCAACATAGCAACTGGAGTGAAAAGTGAAAATATAAGTTATATTTTTGTCATTCTTGTTCAAAATACTGCAATGGCTTTCCATTTTAGAACAAAAGTCAAAATACATGTAAAAGCTCATAAATAAAGAACTTTAAAGTAAAGGCTCATCTTTACCTGTGGTTCAGTCTTCTAGTACTGTCTGCTCAGTCCTCTCCTGACACATTCATCCTTGTTCTTGCCTTAGGTATGACCCTGCTATAGGCCCTTTGCTTTAGCTCCTTCACTTGGAGTGCTCTTCTCCTATGCCTGTTTTGCTAACATCTTCATGTCTTTCAAGCTCTTTGCTCATATCTCACCTTCTCAATGAGGCTTATTCCACAGTTGTATAGGAATCTGCAGTTAGACACATGAATGAAGAGTTTTAAAAAGTCTGTGCTAGAGACATCAAACCATGAGACTAGATGAGAACAAGGATACAAGTATGAATAAAGAGATGAAGACCTGGGTTCTAGAGTGCCCCAACTTGAGGACATTTTGGAGAAGGACCCAACAAAGAGACTCAGCCCACACCAGCTTATTCCACATTTCCTCTTTATGCTGAGTCTGAGTTGTTTTCCCCATGGCACTTACGACTTCCTGCATACTAATAATTTATCTATTGTTTATGTTTATATTTTCTGTCTCCTTCTGCTGGCTATAATGTAACATCCTTGAGGTTATATATCTTTATTTTGCTTATTGATGTATCCCAAGAGCTTAGTAACCTCTCAGTAGATATCAGTGGGTGGTATGCAGTTATTAGAAGTGTGGGTTCTGGAGTCAAATAGCCTGAGCTCAAATCCCATCACTGTTTTTTGTAGCTGAGTGACCTTGGACAAGCTACTTGGCATTTTGTTGTCTAAAATTACTTTCGTAAAAAAGAGTTAATAATGGTATCCACCTCATAGAGTCACTGTTAGGATTAATTGAGATAATGTGCAAATTCCTCAGAATTGTTCTGTACATTCAGCCAGCTTTCCAAAAGTTTTAGTTAATTCTCACTCTCTAACAATTTTATGAAATAAAGACTTGTTATCTACATTTCACAAGTGAGAGAAATTGAAACCTAGAAAGATAAACAGTATGAGAAGAGACACACAGTAAGTGGCAGAACTGGGATAAAAATTTAGTTCCATTTGACAAGATTTAATGTTCAATCTCTTCTTGTAGTCTATAATGCTTTTGCAAATGGATTATTATTTTCCAATTATTTATTCTAACTGTAGGTATATAAGAAACTATTCATTTTTAAATATTTATCTTGTGTAGCCTATCGCATAAGCTTTGTCCTCCTAATATTTATTTCAAATCTTGTGTCAGGTCAGATCTTACTATATGGAGGAGAAATTCCAGAAAATATTTAATAATAGAGGGAGCAAAACATCTCTGATTAATTCAAGTAGCTTATACAATTTATGGGGAAGCTTTTAGTGCTCACTCTATATATTGTTACATTGGCTATGGATCTAAAATATATGTTCTATATAATGTTTAAAAGTATCTCCTTATTCTTAATAGTTTCATGGGGTTTTTAAAATTAAGGATGTTGGTATTTATCAATTAACCCCCATGTACTACTTTAAATAACCACAGAAGAAAAAGTGAGATAATAGTTACAAATATCTGTTCAATCTTATGAAGAAAACTATCTTGTGAATTGCACCAAACATAAACAATATTGATTTGAGATGTGCCTGTTGCTGTAATGTCTAGGATGTTTTGCTGGAAACTCCATTTTAAACTGATATATTGCATGAGGCAGCTTGCTACCTTTATCAATCCTTTCTCCACCTGAAATACAAGCTTCAGGCATCTGATAAAAGGGGCTGTTACTCTAGTGGCTTATAGGATCATACTGTCTTCTGTCTTCCGCTCTCAATAAGCTCTTTCTTTCAGCTTTGGCATCTCTCTTTCTCCTTCTGGGAAGGTTGACTATTGTCCAAGTATCTGTTGCCCTACTTGGTAACCAAGGAGATAGCATCCTACCACCTATATCAGCTGCAGTGATGGAACTTGCACTGGTCAATACAGTGTGAACAGAATGATACCTGCCATGTGTGAACAGAAGGTTTGAAAATCATATCACTGTTCTGCCATTACTCCTCTATCACAAAAGCAGCATGCCCAATACAAGGCCTTCTCCTTCAGCCTCAGTCTCAAAATAAAGACAAAGCACAGAGCTACCTGCATTCAGTGGTACATGTTGTTTACCTTTGGGAGGGCATAAGTGTATTATGGAAGTGGAAGGGAGGAAAGCAAATACTTGTGACCAAGAGAGAAGGCTTAGGAAATATTATTTTTCTCATCGGAAAATCATATACCCCAATCCATTGGTATCTGCCTTAGTCATGTGATTTTCTAATCCAGCATGACTGACTTGTTCAGTAAACTGTCAGCAGAAGGGAGTACATAGTGCATCTGAGAAAGCTTTTTCCTTCTGCCACAACTAGAGCAGCATTTACCAGATAAGAGCTGTTACTTCAGCCTCATTTCCAGAATAAAGACAAATGACAGCAGAGATGTAGCCAAAGAACAACGGATAAGGCACACGTGAGGTTCACTTTGGTTGTTCTAAGCCACTGTTATTCGGGGGCTGTATAGCAACATTGCAAAGGCTGACTAATACATCTTTTCCTTCAAACCTGGATTCCATTTCTCTACCAGTTAAAGTGATCAGCTTTTTAGGAAGCTGACTGGAACATAGCAATACCAAACAAGCAAATAAATAACATAATATGTAATAAATAACTATACACATATATGTTATGATGTATAACTTATAAACTTACATAAAATAGGTATTTATATGAAATTATACTGTTTTATTTACTTTTTTGTTACATAAGTGCTTCTATTTAAGCCAAAAAAAAAAAAAACAGAACTAGTTAACAGTGACAATTAGTAATAATAAATAATAGAATTAATTTAAAATGTTTGATAAAACATAATATTTTATGTTTCATTTTATGCTCAGGTATAGTGGTTTATTTTTAACTTAAAAAAAACTTTAAGGGTATATAAGTTTATAGGCTATATTATTTTATTTCTTAAGATAAACACAGTTGAGAGATTGCTGTGAAAAGATGGTGGGGTACGAAGGCAAGGCAGAAAAATCCTTCAACATATACACCAAGGAAACAACACAGCAAATACAACTAACTTAGAAAACAACTTCAAGACTACAGAGCAATCTACATCTGGTGAAGAAAAGAAGACCACATTGAGAAGGGTTAAATGGCAGATCCACCATTGATGGAACCAAGCCATTCTCCCATCCCAGCCCACAAGCAGGAGGTAGAGGAATGGGTTGGGGAGAGGATAAGTGCTCAGAAACTGTCCACGTGGCCCTGGAGATCTGCTGTGGGAACACAAGTCTACATTGCACTGGGCTTTGGTGATTAACAGAACTGGACACTAGGGGGAGGTAGAGCGTTCTGGGAGGCTGAGACACCTGTCATTTGTGGAGGAAAAGCACATTCCATTGGTCTCACTGAGACCCAACACAGAGGCAGCAGTTTGAAATGTTTACCAGCAATAGGAAGTAAGCCAGAGGGGCAGGGGTCTGAGGGAGCTCTCTCCAGAGGAGAAAGGGCAGGTAGATGACACTTCCTCAGCCCAGTTAGTTGGGCCCATGTGGGAACCAGCTCCCAATGCTCCATCTCCCTTGCTGGAGCTCAGAATCACAGCCGTGCTTCCCTAAGCACCCTCACCACGCATTGGGTCCAGCAGCAGTCCAACATTGTTGCCTGGCAGGCAGAGGGAGGACACTTTCCCAACATCCCTGGCACTCCTTCAGCCCAACTAGTGGGGCGCTTCCAGAGCCAGCTCTAAACTTTCCAGCTCCTTCACTGGTGGCTCAGCCTTGTGGTGGCACTACACTGTATACCTGCTCTGTCCAGCCCACCAGGCCCAGCAGTGGCCACCGTTGCTGAATGGCAGGCAGAGGGTGGCCCCACCCACAATGAATCCCAGCAGAAGAACCATGTATCACACAAAGGGCACAGAGGCAAGCTGCTAGCCTCTGCTGACAAAGATCAGCCACTGTCGGCAGAAAGGTGGGTCCCACCCATAGCCCACCAACAGCAACTGTGGCTCCACCCCAAAGGGGAACCAGGCACAGGTGAACAAAGAGTCTTGAGATTCTGGACACCACAGGACACCTTCATAAAGCCATTACTTTCTAGACTAGGAGGCATAGCTGATCTATCTAATACAAAGGAAGAAACACAGAAATCCAGACAAAATGAGGAGGAAGAGGAATATGTTCCCCACAAAAGAGAAGGATAAGACTCCAGAAAGAGGGCTAAATGAAATGGAGATTAGCAATTTTCTTGATAAATATTTCAAAGTAACAGTCATTAAGATGACCTGGAAAAGAATTGATGATCTCAGTGAGAACTTCAATAAAGTGATAGAAAATTTGAAAAAGAACCACTTAGAGCTGAAGAATGCAATAAGTGAAATGAAAAATACAATGCAGGGATTGAATAATAGACTGCTGGAAGGAGAGGAAAGAATCAGTGTGATAGAAGATAGAGATAGGAAAACAACCAAGCTGAGTGACAGAGAAAAAAAAAGAATTTGTAAAAGTGAGAAGATGATAAGAGAGTTGTGCAAGAACTCCAAATGAAACAATATTCACATAGGAGGGATCCTAGAAGAAGAGGGAGACAAAGAAATAGAAAGTCTCTTTGAAGAATAGCTGAAAACTTCCCCAATCTGGGGAAGGAAATAGACACCCAGGACTTGGAAATGCATACTCACCTGAATAAGGTAAACTCCAGAAAGACAACACCAAGACATATAGTAATTAAAATAGCAAAGATTAACGATAAAGAGAGAAATTTAAAAGCAGCAAGAAAAAGGCAGAAAGTTACCTGTAAAGGAAATGCCATAAGGCTATCAGCAGTTTTCTCAGCAGAAATTTTATTGGCCAGAAGGGAGTGGCATGAAATACTTAATGTATTGAAAGTGAAGAACCTACAAGAATCCTCTACCCAGCAAGGTATTCAGAATTGAAGGAGAGATTAAAAATTTCCCAAAGAAATGTAAAAGAATTCACCAGCACTAAACTGGCCTTACAGGATATGTTAAAGGGACTTCTTCAGATGGAAATGTTCTTAAGCCTATGAAAATAGTTTTCATCAGTGAAAATAAACCTATAGCAAAGGTAATAGATCAATGATTTAATAAGCAAGTATGAAGTTAAAAAAAAGTGGAGTAAAATCAACTATATACAGTGTCAGTCAAGGAATACACAAAAGATGTAGATTATGACATCTTACACATAAAGTGTAAAGGAGAAAAAAGAATAAAAAATTAACACTTTTCATTGTGTTAGAAATAGAGTGACCATCAACTTAATATAGACTGTTATATATTTAGGAAACTATCTATGAACCTTGTTGGCAGCCACAAACCTAAAGCCTATAGTAGATACACAAAAAATTAAAAAAAGAAATCCAAGCATAACACTAAAGAGAACCATCAAATAGCAAGAGAACAGTGTAAGAGGAAGAAAGTAAAAGCGAAGAACTACAAAAACAACCAGAAAACAATAAAGTGGCAATAAGTGCATACCTATCAATAATTACCTTAAATGTAAATGAACTAAATATACCAATCAAGGGACTTCGGATGGCAGAATGGATAAAGAAACAAGATCCATCTATATTCTGCCTACAAGAGACTCATTTCAGACCCAATGACATACATAGACAGAAAATGAAGGGGTGGAAAAAGATATTTCATGCAAATAATAGGGACAAAAAAATCAGGAGTAGCGGTACTTATATCAGACAAAATAGAGTTCAAAACACAGAAAGTTAACAAGAGACAAGGACCTTATATAATGGTAAAGGAGTTAGACCAACAAGAGGATATAACAATAATAAATATTTATGCACCCAAAAAAGGAGCACCTAAATATATAAAACAAATGTTAACAGACCTAAACAGGGAAATAGACAACAACACAATCATTTTATTGGATTTTAACACCTCCACTTCCATCAATGGACAGATCATCTAGACAGAAAATAAGTAAGGAAACAGAGGCAGTGAATGACACATTAGACCAGATGGACTTAACAGATATACACAGAACATTGCACCCAAAAGCAGCAGAATACATATTTTTCTCAAGTGCACATGGAACGTTTTTCCAGAATAGATTACATATTAGGACACGAAAGAGCCTCAATAAATTTAAAAAGATTGAAATTGTATTAAGTATCTTTTCAGATAACAATGGTATAAAACTAGAACTCAATTACATGAAGAAAACAAAAGCCATGAATATGTGGAGGCTAAACAACAAGCTTCTAAATAACCAATGGATCAATTAACAAACCAGGGGGGAATCAAACAATAATTGAAAACAAATGAAAAGAGAAACGCAACAATTCAGAATAAGCGGGATGCCACAAAAGTGGTTCTAAGAGGAAGGAAATAGAAATATAGGAGGCCTTCCTCAAGAAACAAGGACAATCTCAAATAAACTATCTAAACTTACAAGTAAAGAGACTAGAAAAAGAACAAATGAAATCCAAAGTTAGTAGAAGGAAGTACATCATAATGATCAGAGCAGAAATAAATAAGAGAGAATAATAAAACAATAGAAAAAAGTCAAAGAAACCAAGAGCTGGTTCTTCAGGAAGATAAACAAAATAAGGCCCTATCCAAAGTTACCAAGAAAAAAAGGACACAAATACACAAAATGAGAAATGAAAAAGAAGTTACACTGACACTATGGAAATAGAGATTTATTAGAGAATTCTATGAAAAATTGTATGCCAATAAATTGGACAACATAGAAGAAATGGACAAATTCCTAGAAATATAAAACCTTCCAAGACTGACCCAGGAAGAAAAAGAAAACCTGAACAGACTAACACCAGTAACAAAATAGAATTAATAATCAAAAACTCTCAGCAAACAAAAGTTGAGGACCAGATGGCTTCACGGCTGAATTCTACCAAACATTTTAAAAAGAGATAATACCCATACTTCTTAAAAGTATTCCAAAAATAGAAGAGGAGGTTCTTCTAAACTCATTCTATAAGGCCAGTATCAGTCTAATACCAAAAGCAAAGACATTCCAAAAAAAAAAAATTACAAATATCCCTGATGAATATAGATGCAAAAATCATCAAAAAAGCATTAGCAAACCAAATTCAGAAATACATCAAAAGGATCATTCATCATAGCCAAGTAGAATTTATCCCAGGGATGCAAGAATGGTACAGTATTCATAAAATAATCAGTGTGATAAACCTCATTAGCAAAAGGAAGGATAAAGACATGATCATCTCAATAGCTACAGAAAAAGCAGTTGACAAAATTCAACATCCATTAATGATAAAAGCTCTCAACAAAATGGGTATAGAGAATACATAACTCAACATAATAAAAGCCATATATAAAAAATCTACAGCTAACATCATACTCAATGGCAAAAAGTTGATAGCTTTTCCTCTAAGGTCAAGAACAAGACAAGGATTTCCACTCTCACCACTTTTATTCAACATAGGAATGGAAGTTCTAGCCATGGCAATCAGATAACCAAAGAGATAAAAGGCATCCAAATTGGTAAGGAAGAAGTAAAATTGTCACTATTTGCAGATGTCATAATACTGTATATAGAAAACCCTAAAGACTCCACCAAAAAACTATTAGAACTAATGAATGGATTCAGCAAAGTTGCAAGATACAAAATCAATATACAAAAATCTGTTATATTCCTAAATACTAGCAATGAACCAGGAAAAAGGGAAATAAGGAAAAAAATTCCATTCATATTTTCATCAAGAGATAAAATACCTAGGAATAAACCTAGGGAAGGAGGTGAAAGACCTGTACTCTGAACACTATAAGACACTCATGAGAGAAATTTAAGAAGATACGGAAATGGAAATGGATGGGAAGAATTAATATTGTCAAAATGGCCATCCCCATAAAGCAATTGATAGATTCAATGCAATACCTTTCAAAACACCAAAGCATTCTTCAATGAACTAGAACAAATAGTTCTAAAATTCATATGGAACCACAGAAGACCCCGAATAGCCAAAGCAATCCTAAGAAGAACAAAGCTTGGGGGGATTACACTCCCTGACCTCAGGCTATACAACAAAGCTATAGTACTCAAAACCATTTGGTACTGGTAGAAGAGCAGACCCATAGATCAGTGGAACAGAATAGAGATCCCAGATACAAACCCACACATATACAGTCAATTAATATATGATAAAGGAGCCATGAATATGCAGTGGGGAAAAGACAGCCTCCTCAATAACTGGTATTGAGAAAACTGGACAGCTACATGTAAGAGAATGAAACTGGATTATTGTCTTATGCCATACACAAAGGCAAACTCGAAATGGTCAAAGACTTGAATGTAAGTAATGAAACTACAAAACTTTTAGAAGAAAACATAGGCAAAAATCTCTTGAACATAAGTAGGAGCAATCTTTTCCTGGACACATCTCCTCGGGCAAGGGGAATAAAATAAAAAGTGAATAAGTGGGACTACATCAAACTAAAAAAGCTCCCATACAGCAAAGGACACCATCAGCAGAACAAAAAGGCATCCTACAGTATGGGAGAATACTTCCATGAATGATATATCTCATAAGGGTTAACATCCAAAGTATATAACAAACTCATACACCTCAACACCAAAAAAGTAAATAACCTGATTAAAA
The DNA here is from genome assembly GCA_032199065.1 of Smutsia gigantea. NCBI lineage: Eukaryota > Metazoa > Chordata > Mammalia > Pholidota > Manidae > Smutsia > Smutsia gigantea. The sequence goes on along the minus strand of JAVSCE010005182.1, from coordinate 4,243 downwards.
AAGGGAAAGAGGACATGAATAGATATTTTTCCAAAGGAGACACAGAATGGCAAACAGGCACATGAAAAGATGCTCCCATCACTAGTCATCAGGGAAATGCAAGTCAAACCCATAAAGAGATATCACCTTACACTTGTCAGAATGGCCAGTATCTAAAAGACAAGAAATAACAAATGTTGGGTAGGATATGGAGAAAATGGAACCATCCTGCACTGTTGGCAGGAATGTATATTGGTGCAGCCACTGTGGAAAGGAATATGGAGTTTTCTCAAAAAAACTAAAAATAGAAATACCATATTGTCCAGTAAATCTACTTGTAGGAATTTACCCAAAGAAATAAAAAATCCCTAATTCAAAGACATATGCACCCCTATGTTTATTGCCACATTATTTATAATAGCAAATATATGGAAGCAACTGAAATGTCCATCAATAAATGAACGGATAAAGAAGAATTGGTATACATACTCAATGGAATATTACTCAGCTATAAAAAAAAAAGAAATGGTATTTGCCACAGTAAGGATAGGGTGAGAGGGTATTAAACGTAGTGAAATAAACCAGGCAGAGAAAGACAAATATGATTTCATTTATATGTGGAATCTAAAAACAAAACAAAACAAAATGAACAAAATAGCATTAGACTCATAGACACTGAGAAGTGAGTAGTGGTTACCATGGAAGAGGGTTTGTAGTAGGTGGTAAAATGGGTGAAAGGTATTAAGAGGAACAAAATCTCAATCATATATAAATTACACAGATGAAACTACAGTTTCTGTAATAACTTTCTATCTTGACAGATTGTAACTACACTGCTTGGGGTGAGGTTTAATAATGTATATAACTGTTAAATCACTATGTTGAATACTTGAATCCAGTATAATATTGGATCAACTAAACTTCAATGAAAACATCAAGAAGAACAAATGAAAAGAAAGATAGATACATCTGACCCTTGAACAACACAGGTTTGTTCTGTGCATGTCCACTTTACATGGACTTTTTTCAATAAATATTCTGGAAAATTTTCTGGAGATTTGCATCAGTTTGAAAAAATATTTTGTTTTCTTAAGTTTTTTATTTTAAGAATACAGTGCATAATACATAGAATATACAAACTATTTGTTAAGGGAGTGTTCATGTTATCAGTAAGACTTCTGTTCAACAGTAGGCTATGAGTAAATATTTAGAGTCTAGTGTTAATACATGGATTTTTGACTACACAGGGGTTCAGCACCCCTAACCCCAGTGTTGCTCAAGGGTCCACTGTAAACGTAGTATATTTTAAAAATAGAACATAAATTCAGTAGGACTGGTTACAAAGATGTTACTTACATTTAATTTTTAAAAGCTGCATATTTATTTCTGTGCCATGTTATAGTATATTTTTCTTCTTATTATTTCTTTTCCTAATACTTCTCTGAATTGTCTGCAGCTTTTAGAACATATTTCTTTTTTTATTATATATATATTTTTTATTAAGGTATTATTGATATACACTCTTATGAAGGGTTCACATGAAAAAACAATGTGGTTACAATATTTACCGATATTATCAAGTCCGCACCCATACATACTCCAATGCAGACACTGTCCTTCAGTGTAGTAAGATGCCGCAGATTCACTGTTTGCTTTTTCTGTGCTACACTGTTTTCCGCATGGTCCCCCACACCGTGTGTACTAAACATAATACTCCACAATCCCCTTCTCCTCCTCTCCCCACCTGCCCTCCCACATCCCTCCACTTTGGAAACCACTAGTTCCTTCTTGGAGTCTCTGAGTCTGCTGCTATTTTGTTCCTTCAGTTTTGCTGCCTTGATATACTCCACAAATGAGGGAAATCATTTGGCATTTGTCTTTCTCTGCCTGCCTCATTTCACTGAGCATAATATCCTCCAGCTCCATCCATGTTGTTGCAAATGGCAGGATTTGTTTCCTTCTTATGGCTGAATAGTATTCCATTGTGTATATGTACCAGCTCTTCTTCATCCATTCATCTACTGACGGACACTTAGGTTGCTTCCATATCTTGGCTATTGTAAAAAGTGCTGCAATAAACATAGGGGTGCATATGTCTTTTTGAATCTGAGAAGTTGTATTCTTTGGGTAGATTCCAAGGAGTTGGATGACTGGGTCAAACGGTATTTCTATTTTAATTTTTTTAAGGAACCTCCATATTGCTTTCCACAATGGTTGAACTAGCTCACATTCCCACCAGCAGTGTAGGAGGGTTCCACTTTCTCCACATCCTCACCAGCATTTGTTGTTCTTAGTCTTTTGGATGGTGGCCATCCTAACTGGTGTGAGGTGTTATCTCATTGTGGTTTTAATTTGCATTTCCCTGAGAATAGTGATGTGGAACATCTTTTCATGTGTCTATTGGCCATCTGAATTTCTTCTTTGGAGAACTGTCTCTTCATATCCTCTGCCCATTTTTTAATTGGGTTATTTGCTTTTTGGGTGTTGAGGCATGTAAGTTCTTTATATATTTTGAATGTTAACCCCTTGTTAGATATGTCATTTACAAATATTCTCTCCCATACTGTAGGATGCCTTTTTGTTCAGGTGATGGTGTCCTTTGCCATACAGAAACTTTTTAGTTTGATGTAGTCCCATGAGTTCATTTTTGCTTTTGTTTCCTTTGCTCAAGGAGATGCATTCAGGAAGAAGTCGCTCAGGCTTATATTCAGGAGATTATTGCCTATGTTGTCTTCTAAGAGTTTTATGGTTTCATGACTTACATTCAGGTCCTTCATCCATTTCGAGGTTAATTTTGTGTTTGGGGTTAAACAATAATCCAGTTTCGTTATCTTGCATGTAACTGTCCAGTTTTGCCAACACCAGCTGTTGAAGAGGCTGTCATTTCCCCATTTTATGTCCATGGCTCTTTTTCATAGATTAATTGCCCATATATGGTTAGGTTTATATCAGGGCTCTTGAGTCTCTTCCATTGGTCTATGGTTCTGTTCCTGTGCCAGTACCAAATTGTCTTGAGTATGGTAGCTTTGTAGTAAAGCTTGAAGTTGGGGAGCATAATCCCCCCAGCTTTATTCTTCCTTCTCAGAATTGCTTTGGATATTCGGGGTCTTTTGTGATTCCATATGAATTTTAGAATGATTTTCTCTAGGTCATTGAAAAATACTGTTGGTATTTTGATAGGATTGCATTGAATCTGTAGATTGTTTTAGGCAGGATGGCCATTGTGACAATATTAATTCTTCCTATCCTTGAACACGGGATGTGTTTCAATTTATTGATATCTTCTTTAATTTCTCTCATGAGTGTCTTGTAGTTATCAGAGTATAGCTCTTTCACTTCCTTGGTTAGGTTTATTCCTAGGTATTTTATTCTTTATGATGCAACTATGAATGGAATTGTTTTCCTGAATCCTCTCTCTGCTGGGTCATTGATAGTGTATAGGAATGCCACAGATTTCTGCATATTAATTTTGTATCCCGCAACTTTGCTGAATTCAGATATTAGATCTGGTAGTTTTGGAATGGATTCTTTAGGGTTTTTTATGTATAATATCATGTCATCTGTGAAGAGGGACAGTTTAACTTCTTCCTTGCCAATCTGGATGCCTTTTATTTCTTTGTGTTGTCTGATTGCTGTGGCTAGGACCTCCAGTACTATGTTGAATACAAGTGGGGAGAGTGGGCGTTCTTGTCTTGTTCCTGATCTTAAAGGAAAAGCTTTCAGTATAATGTTGGCTGTCGGTTTGTCATATATGGCCTTTATTATGTTCAGGTATTGCACTCTATACCCATTTTCTTGAGAGTTTTTATCATGAATGAGCCTTGAATTTTGTCAAATGCTTTTTTCGCATCCATGAAGATGATCATGTGGTTTTTGTCCTTCTTTTTGTTGATGTGGTGGATGATGTTGGATTTTTGAATGTTGTACCATCCTTGCATCCCTGGAATAAATCCTACTTGATCATGGTGTATGATCCCTTTGATGTATTTTTGAATTCGGTTTGCTAATATTTTCTTGAGTATTTTTGCATCTATGTTCATCAGGGATATTGGTCTGTAGTTTTCTTTTTTTGTGGTGTCTTTGCCCGGTTTTGGTATTAGAGTGATGCTGGCCTCATAGAATGAGTTTGGAAGTATTCCCTCTTCTTCTACTCCTTGGAAAACTTTAAGGAGGATGGGTATTAAGTCTTCACTAAATGTTTGATAAAATTTAGCGGTGAAGCCATCTGGTTCAAGAGTTTTGTTCTTAGGTAGGTTTTTGATTA
>JAVSCE010005181.1:0-24045 GCA_032199065.1 Smutsia gigantea | reverse complement strand
TTTTGTTCTTCTTTTTGTTGATGTGGTGGATGATGTTGATGGATTTTCGAATGTTGTACCATCCTTGCATCCTGGGATGAATCCCACTTGATCATGGTGTATGATCCTCTTGATGTATTTTTGAATTCGGTTTGCTAATATTTTTTGAGTATTTTTGCATCTACGTTCATCAGGGATATTGGTCTGTAATTTTCTTTTTTGGTGGGGTCTTTTCCAGGTTTTGGTATTAGAGTGATGCTGGCTTCATAGAATGAGTTTGGAAGTATTCCCTCCTCTTCTATTTTTTGGAAAACTTTAAGGAGAATCGGTGTTATTTCTTCTCTATATGTCTGGTAGAATTCAGAGTTGAACCATCAGGCCCAGGGGTTTTGTTCTTGGGTCGTTTTTTGATTTCCAATTCGATTTCGTCACTGGTGATTGGTCTGTTTAGTTTTTCTGTTTCTTGCTTGGTCAGTCTTGGAAGGTTGTATTTTTCTAAGAAGTTGTCCATTTCTCCTAGTTTTCCAGCTTGTTAGCATATAGATTCTCATAATATTCTCTTATGATTCTTTGTATTTCTGTGGGGTCCGTCGTGATTTTTCCTTTCTCATTTCTGATTGTGTTTATGTGTGTAGATTCTCCTTTTCTCTTAATGAGTCTGGCTAGGGGTTTATCTATTTTGTTTATTTTTTCAAAGAACCAGCTCTTGGTTTCATTGATTTTTTCTATTGTTTTATTCTTCTCAATTTTATTTATTTTTCTCTAATCTTTATTATGTCCCTCCTTCCGGTGACTTTGGGCCTCATTTGTTCTTCTTTTTCCAATTTCAGTAATTGTGTCTTTAGACTATTCATTTGGGAATGTTCTTCTTTCTTTAAATAGGCCTGGATTGCAATATACTTTCCTCTTAGAACTGCCTTTGCTGCGTCCCACAGATGTTGTGGCTTTTTGTTGTTGTTTTCATTAGTCTCGATATATTCTTTGATTTCTGTTTTGATTTGGTCGTTAACCCATTGATTAATTAGGAGAGTGTTGTTAAGTCTCCATGTATTTGTGAGCCTTTTTGATTTCTTTCTAAAATTTATTTCTAGTTTTATACCTTGGTGATCTGAGAAGTTGGTTGGTAGGATTTCAATATTTTTGAAATTACTGAGGTTCTTTTTGTGGCCTAGTATGTGGTCTATTCTGGAAAATGTTCCATGTGCACTTCAGAAGAATGTGTATCCTGTTGCTTTTGGGTGTAGAGTTCTGTAGATGTGTTAGGTCCATCTGTTCCAGTGTGTTGTTCAGTGCCTCTGTGTCTTTGCTTATTTTCTGTCTGGTTGATCTGTCCTCTGGAGTGAGTGGTGTGTTGACGTCTCCTAAGATGAATGCATTGCTGTCTATTTCCTCCTTTAATTCTGTTAGTGTTTGTCTCACATATGCTGGCGCTCCTGTGTTGGGTGCATATATATTTATAATGGTTATATCTTCTTGTTGGACTGACCCCTTTATCATTATGTAATGTCCTTCTTTATCTTTTGCTACTTTCTTCGTTTGAAGTCTATTTTGTCTGATACAAGTACTGCAACACCTGCTTTTTCTCTTTGTTGTTTGCATGAAATATCTTTTTCCATCCCTTCACTTTTAGTCTGTGTATATCTTTGGATTTGAGGTGAGTTTCTTGTAGGCAGCATATAGATGGGTCTTGCTTTTTTATCCATTCTGTTACTCTGTGTCTTTGATTGGTGCATTCAGTCCATTTACATTTAGGGTGATTATTGATAGGTATGTACTTATTGCCATTGCTGGCTTTAGATTCGTGGTTACCAAGGGTTCAAGGGTTGCTTCTTTACTATCTAACAATCCAACTTAACTTTCTTGTTAAGTTATTGTAAACACAGTCTGATGTTTCTTTATTTCTCTCCCTTCTTATTCCTCCTCCTCTATTCTTTATATACTAGGTGTTTTATTCTTTGCCTTTAGTTAGTATTTGGATGGTCTGCTTTCTTTGCTATGATTTTATTTTCTCTGGTGACATCTTTTAGCCTTAGGTGTGCTTCCATCTAGAGCAGTCCATTTAAGATATCCTGTAGTGGTGGTTTATGAGAAGCAAACTCTCTCAACTTTCATTTATCTGGAAATTGTTTAATCCCTCCATCATATTTAAATGATAATCGTGCTGGATACAATATTCTTGGTTCGAGGCCCTTCTGTTTCATAACGTTAAATATATCATGCCATTCTCTTCTGGACTGTAAGGTTTCTGTTGAGAAGTCTGATGATAGTCTGATGGGTTTTCCTTTGTAGGTGATCTTTTTTCTCTCTCTAGCTGCCTTTAATACCCTGTCTTTATCTTTGATCTTTGCCATCTTAATTATTATGTGTCTTGGTGTTGTCTTCCTTGGGTCCCTTGTGTTGGGAGATCTATGAGCTTCGGTGGACTGCGAGACTACTTCCTTCCCCAGCGAGGGAAATTTTCAGCAATTATTTCTTCAAAGACACTTTCTATCCCTTTTTCTCTCTCTTCTTCCTCTGGTACTCCTATAATGCGAATATTATTCCGTTTGGATTGGTCACACAGTTCTCTTAATATTCTTTCATTCCTAGAAATCCTTTTTTCTCTCTCTGCCTCAGCTGCTCTGTACTCCTGTTCTCTGTTTTCTATTCCATTAACAGTCTCTCGCATCTCATCCATTCTGCTGTTAAGCCCGTCGATCGCTTGTCTGATTTCTGTATTGTCTTTCCTCAGTTCCCTCACTTCCTCCCTCAGCTTTTGCACATTTCTCTGTAGGTCCATCAGCATGGTTATGACTTTTATTCTGAATTCTTTTTCAGTGAGGCTGTGCATTTCCATCCCTTCAGACTCCCTCTCTGGGGTTGTCTGGTTGATTTTGGTCTGAACCATATTCCTCTGTCTTTTCATGGCTGTAGAATTGGTCACTGATAGTTGCCACGTATGTCAGCTGGGCTCTTTAAGACTTTAAAAAGAGAAGAAAAAAAAAGAGAAAAAAAAGAAAGAAAGAAAAAAGGAAAAAACAAAAACAAGCAGAAAACAAAACAAAACAAAAAAAGCAAAAAAAATGCCCACCGGATGTAGATTCTGTGGGAATGCTCTAGGTGGCGCTATTGCCCCACTATTCCACAGCTGTGACTGTGCTGTTCCGCAGGGCCCTTTATCGCTCTGGCAGGGGTGGGAACGAATAGGAGGCTGTTGATGTCAGTGAGAAGTGTTAAGTATGGCTACGCTTCCTCAGTCGCCAGCTAAGGCGTCTGAAACTCCCCAGGACTCCCAGCCTGCTGGGCTGAGTGTGCTGGGATGATCGGCTCCTCTGCTGGGCTCCTGTCTCTTTAAGACCGCTGAAGAAAGCGCGCGCTTTTTTTTTTCCTTCCCGGGAGCCGGCTGCAAGCACCCTGGTGCGTTCCCCGCTCAGATCCTGCTGCTCTGTCTCCCCAATCTCTGCTGCACTGCGCAATGTGGGTCAGCACTCCCTGTGCAGATCACCGGGGCTGGCTACTTCGCGGGGTGTGCTTCCACTCCCTCCCGGCTCTGAATCCTCTCCTCCCACCGGTGCGCTGCGGTGGGGGAGGGCTCGGGTCCCGCCGGGTCGCGGCTCCGTATCTTACCCGCCTCTTGGGGTGCCGAGTCCTCATTGGTGTAGCTGCATGCTGTGCGCTTTCCTGTGTACTCTCGTCTCTCTTTTAGGAATAGATGTATTTTCTGTGTTTTCGTAGATAAATATGGTGTTGGGAGGAGATTTCTGCCGCCCTGCTCACACTGCCATCTTCCTGGAAGTTCTATCTCCCTCGCCTGACTTTGAGGTAGAATTTGAATAGTAAGCTGATGATGAGGGTTTGCCTGTATTTACCATGCCACCCTCAGCTGCTGAAGGAATATAAATCTCATCCAAGACCCACTGGCATGTGTCACTCAGCATTTGGTCATCCCATTGCCTAGAAGTAAAGAATGTAAACATTTCCAGAAGAGGCAAAGACAGACTCAACTGACAGAGCAGGGGAATGTGGAGAACATTCTATATCCATCTTTGAAGTCTAAACAAAATGTCCTCAAATATCTCACTAGCTTTCTTTAGAAACTGATGCAGTCATTCCCAAATTTTCCTTACCATGTCCTCTTTTATTATTTTTAACTTTATGATCTGAGAATCTTGATTTACCTTAAATAGCTTAGGTTAAAAAAACTAATAAAACCAGAGCTTCCTAAGATCTGGGACTTAGTTTTGTTCACTGCTGTATCTCCAGCAATGAGACCACACCTGGTATGTACACTACAGATGTAATGACTAGTAAATGACTGAATTATTGATGAGAGTTGTAATATTTTTTGCAAGTGAAGGTTTCTACATAAATGCCTTGGAAACACTGAATTACTTTAGTACTTCAGAAAAAAATTGCAGTAAGTTCTAATTGTTGACAACGAATATGATAGGTGGATAAAATTTACTGTAAAATCAATAGTTGGGACTTCTGGGAAGATGGCAGGAAGAGCAGGGTGGCGGAAATCTCCTCCCCAAACCATATATATTTGTGAAAATACAACAAATACAACTATTCCTAAAAGAGAGACCAGATACAGTACAACAGCCAGGCTACAGCTACATCTGCGAGAACTCAGCGCCTCACTAAGCAAGTAAGATACAAAGCCATGACCCAGTGGGACCCGAGCACTCCCCCATCCCAGAGAACAGGGAGGGGAAGGACAGGCCGGCTAAATAACCAGCCCTGGTGATCTGCGCCGGGACCACTGACACACATCACGTGGTGTATCAGAGATTAGGAAAACAGAAGGGCAGGACCTGAGATGAGACCGCAACTGGGTCCGCTCAGCCGGCTCCCCCGGGCAAAAGAAAAGTGCGCCCTTTTTAAAAAAAGTCTTAAAGGGACAAGGGACCAACAGCAGAACAAAATCGTCCCAGGGCACTCGGCCCAGTGGGCAGGGAGTCTTGGGGAATTTTGGACACGCTGGCCAGCGGCTGGGCAAAGCAGCCACACCAGGGCTTCCCACAGAGATCAGCAGCCTGCCATTTACTCCCCCCCCCGCGGCCAGAGCTGCAAAGGGTCCAGCAGAGATGCCGCTGCTGTGGAAGAGTGGAGGAGCAGTGCCACCCACAGCATCCTCAGAGAATCACATCCTGGCTGGCGCACAACTAAGAGGGAAGGACCCCAGAACCAGGTTCGGAAGGCACCAAGGGGACCAGAACGCCCCCAAAGAGACAGCAACCCCCCGCAGTGCTATAGCCTAAGCTGAGGGTGACCCACACACAGGAAGTTCAGGGGATTATCCCAGAGACTGCGTCAAGTGTGCTGAAAAACAGCTCAGGCCCCTGAGAAGGGCAAGGAGAACAACAAGCAGGAAGGGACTTTGTTATCTCAGCTGACACATGTGGTGACTATCAGCGACCACTTACATCACCATGAAAAAACAGAGGAATATGATCCAGACAAAACTTAGCGAGACCCCAGAGAGGGGGCCTGATAGGATGGACATGCACAATCTTCCTGACAAAGAATTCAGAATAAAAGTCATAACCATGCTGATGGATATACAGAGAAATGTGCAAAGGCTAAGGGAGGAAGTGAGGAAAGACAATGCAGACAAACGATCAACAGGCTTAGCAGCAGACTGGACAAGATGCAAGAGACTGTTAATGGAATAGAAATCAGAGAACAGGAATACAGAGAAGCTGAGGCAGAGAGAAATAAAAGGATATCTAGGAATGAAAGAATTTTAAGAGAAGGGTGTGACCAATCCAAAAGGAACAATATTCACGTTCTAGGAGTACCAGAAGAAGAAGAGAGAGAAAAAGGGATAGAAAGTGTCTTTGAAAAAATAATTGCTGAAAACTTCCTCAAGCTGGGGAAAGAAATAGTCTCTCAGACCATGGAAGCCCACAGATCTCCCAACACAAGGGACCCAGGGAAGACAACACCAAGACACATAATAATTAAAATGGCAAAGATAAAAGATAAGGACAGAGTATTAAAGGCAGCTAGAGAGAGAAAAAAGATCATCTACAAAGGAAAACCCATCAGACTATCATCAGACTTCTCAAGAGAAACCTTACAGGCCAGAAGAGAATGGCATGATATATTTAATGTAATGAAACAGAAGGGCCTCAAACCAAGAACATTGTATCCAGCACGATTACCATTTAAATTGGAGGGAAGGATTAAATCATTCCCAGACAAGTGAAAGCTGAGGGAGTTTGCCTCCCATAAACCACCTCTACAGGATATCTTAAAGGGACTGCTCTAGATGGAAGCACCACTAAGGCTAAAAAGAGGTCACCAGAGAAAATAAAAGCATGGCAAAGAAAGCAGACCACCCAAATACTAACTAAAGGCAAAGAATAACACACCTAGTATATAAAGAATGGAGGAGGAAGAATAAGAAGGGAGAGAAATAAAGAAACATCAGATGGTGTTTACAATAACTTTAACAAGAAAGCTAAGTTAGATTGTTCGATAGTAAAGAAGCAACCCTTGAACATTTGGTAACCACGAATCTAAAGCCAGCAATGGCAATAAGTACATATCTATCAATAATCACCCTAAATATAAATGGACAGAATGCACAAATCAAAAGACACAAAGTACTAGAATGGATAAAAAAGAAAGACCCATCTATATACTGCTTACAAGAGACTCACCTCAAACCTGAAGATATATGCAGACTAAAGGTGAAGGGATGGAAAAAGTTATTTCATGCAAAAAACAAGGATAAAAAAGGAGGTGTTGAAGTACTTGTATCAGACAGAATAGACTTCAAAACGTAGAATGTAGCAAAAGATAAAGAAGGACATTACATAATGATAAAGGGGTCAGTCCAACAAGAGGATGTAACCATTTTAAATATATGTCCACCCAACACAGGAGTGCTGACATATGTAAGACAAATAGTTAACAGAATTAAAGGAGAAAATAGAAAGCAATGCATTCATTTTAGGAGACTTCAACACACCACTCACTCCAAAAGACAGATCAACCAGACAGAAAATAAGTAAAGACACAGAGGTACTGACCAACACACTAGAACAGATGGACCTAACAGACATCTACAAAACTCTGCACCCCAAACCAGCAGGATACACATTCTTCTCAAGTGCACATGGAACATATTCCAGAATAGACCACATACTAGGCCACAAAAAGAACATCAGTAAATTCAAAAATATTGAAATTCTACCAACCCAACTTCTCAGATCACAAAGGTGTAAAACTAAAAATAAATAGTACAAAGAAAACAAAAAGGCTCACAAATACATGTACGCATAATAACATACTCCTAAATAATCAATGGATAAATGACCAAATTAAAACAGAGATCAAAAAATATATGGAGACTAATGACAACAATAACACAAAGCCGCAACTTCTGTGGGATGCAGCAAAGGCAGTTCTAAGAGGAAAGTATATTGCAATCCAAGCCTTTTTAAAGAAAGAAGAACAATTCCAAATGAATAGTCTAAAGACACAACTACTATGGCCAACATCCAAAACACAAACAACAACAAATGTTGGCGAGGATGTGGAGAAAAGGGAACCGCCCTACACTGCTGGTGGGACTGCAAATTAGTTCACCCATTGTAGAAAACAGTACGGAGGTTCCTCAAAAAACTCAAAATAGAAATACCATTTGACCCAGGAATTCCACTCCTAGGAATTTACCCTAAGAATGCAGCAGCCCAGTTTGAAAAAGACAGATGCACCCCTATGTTTATTGCAGCACTATTTACAATAGCCAAGATATGGAAGCAACATAAGTGTCCATCAGTAGATGAATGGATAAAGAAGATGTGGTACATATACACAATGGAATATTATTCAGCCATAAGAAGAAAACAAATCCTACCATTTGCAACAACATGGATGGAGCTAGAGGGTATTATGCTCCGTGAGATAAGCCAAGCTGAAAAAGACAAGTACCAAATGATTTCACTCATATGTGGAGTATAAGAACTAAGGAAAAAAAAAAACCAAAGGAACAAAACATCAGGAGACTCACAGAACCCAAGAACGGACTAATAGTTACCAAGGGAAAGGGACTGGGGAGGATGGGTGGGAAGGGAGGGGCTAGGGGGAAGAAGGGACATTATGATTAGCAGATGTAATGTTGGGGGGACAAGGGGAGGGCTGTACAACACAGAGAGGACAAGTAGTGACTCTGTGGCATCTCACTACGCTGATGGACAGTGACTGTACTGGGGTTGGGGGGGACCTGATGAAGGGGGTAGTGTAATCACCATAATATTGCTCATTTAATTGTAGATTAATGATATCAAAATAAACATAAAAAAAAATAAAGACACAACTACTGAAAGTGAAAAAGAAGAACAAATGAGGCCCAAAGTCACCAGAAGGAGGGACATAATAAAGATCAGAGAAGTAATAAATGAAATTGAGAAGAAAAAAACAATAGAAAAATCAATAAAACCAAGAACTGATTCTTTGAAAAAATAAACAAAATAGATAAACCCCTAGCCAGACTCATTAAGAGAAAAAGAGAATACACACATAAACAGAATCAGAAATGAGAAAGGAAAAATCACAGCCGACCCACAGAAATACAAAGAATTATCAGAGAATACTATGAGATTCTATATGCTAACAAGCTGGAAAACATAGAAGAAATGGACTTCTTAGAAAAATACAATCTTCCAAGACTGACCAAGCAAGAAAGAGAAAACCTAAACAGACCAATCACCAGAAACGAAATTGAATCTGTAATCAAAAAACTACCCAAGAACAAAACCCCTGGCCCAGTGGATTCACTGCTGAATTCTACCAGACATATAGAGAGGAAATAATACCCATTCTCCTTAAGGTTTTCTAAAAAATAGAAGAGGAGGGAATACTTCCAAACTCATTCTATGAAGCCAGCATCACTCTAATATGAAAACCTGGCAAAGACCTCACCAAAAAAGAAAATGACAGACCAATATCCATGAAGAACATAGATGCAAAAATACTCAACAAAATATTAGCAAACCGAATTCAAAAATACATCAAGATCATACACCATGATCAAGTGGGATTCATCCCAGGGATGCAAGGATGGTACAACATTTGAAAATCCATCAACATCATCCACCACATCAACAAAAATAAGAACAAAAACCACATGATCATCTCCATAGATGCTGAAAAAGCATTTGACAAAATTCAGCATCCATTCCTGATTAAAACTCTCAACAAAATGGGTATAGAGGGCAAGTACCTCAACATCATAAAGGCCATATATGACAATCCAACAGCTAACATCATACTTAACAGTGAGAGGCTGAAAGCTTTTCATCTAAGATCGGGAACAAGACAGGGATGCACACTCTCTCCACTGTTATTCAACATAGTACCGGAGGTCCTAGCCACGGCAATCAGACAAAACAAAGACATAAAAGGCATCCATATTGGTAAAGAAGAAGTCAAATTGTGACTATTTGCAGATGACATGATACTGTTCATAAAAAACCCTAAAGACTCCACTCCAAAACTACTAGAACTAATATCGGAATTCAGCAAAGTTGCAGGATTAACACACAGATATCTGTTGCTTTCCTATACACTAACGATGAGCTAACAGAAAGAGAAATCAGGAGAACAATTCCATTCACAATTGCATCAAAAAGAATAAAATACCTAGGAATAAACCTAATGAAGGAAGTGAAAGATCTATATCCTGAAAACTACAAGGCACTCCTAAGAGAAATTAAAGAGGACACTAACAAATGGAAAGTCATCCCATGCTCTTGGCTAGGAAGAATAAATATTGTCAAAATGGCTATACTACCTAAAGGAATCTATAGATTCAACGCAATCCTTATCAAAATACCAACAGCAGTAAACTGGAATAAATAATTCTAAAATTCATATGGAACCACAAAAGACCCCGAATAGCCAAAGCAATCCTGAGAAGGAGGAATAAAACAGGGGGAATTACGCTCCCTGACTTCAAGCTCTACTACAAAGCCACAGTAATCAAGACAATTTGGTATTGGCACAAAAAGAGCTCCACAGACCAGTGGAACAGAATAGAAAATCCAAACATTAACCCAAACATATACAGTCAATTAATATATGATAAGGGAGCCTTAGATATACAATGGGGAGATGACAGCCTCTTCAGCAGCTGGGGTTGGCAAAACTGGACAGCTACATGTAAGAGAATGAAACTGGACTAATGTCTAACCCCATACACAAAAGTAACCTCAAATAGAATCAAAGACCTGAATGTAAGTCATGAAACAATCAAACTCTTAGAAAAAAACATAGGCAAAAATCTCTTGGACATAAACATGAGTGACTTCTTCATGAACATATCTCCCCAGGCAAGGGAAACAAAAGGAAAAATGAATAAGTGGGACTATATCAAGCTGAAAAGCTTCTGTACAGCAAAGGACACCATCAGTAGAACAAAAAGACATCCTACAGTATGGGAGAATATATTCATAAATGACATATCCGATAAAGGGTTCACATCCAAAATATATAAAGAACTCACGCACCTCAACAAACAAAAAGCAAATAATCCAATTAAGAAATGAGCAGAGGACATGAATAGATGCTTCTCCAAAGAAGAAAATCAGATGGCCAACAGGCACATGAAAAGATGCTCACATCGCTAATCATCAGAGAAATGCGAATTAAAACCACAATGAGATATCACATCACACAAGTAAGGATGTCCAACATCCAAAACACAAACAACAAATGTTGGTGAAGATGTGGAGAAAAGTTAACTGTCCTACACTGCTGGTGGGAGTGCAAATTAGTTCAACCATTGTGGAAAGCAGTATCGGGGTTCCTCAAAAAACTCAAAATAGAAATACCATTTGACCCAGGAATCCCAGTCCTGGGAATTTACTCTATGAATGCAGCCCCCAATTTGAAAAAGACATATGCACCCATATGTTTATTGCAGCACTATTTACAATAGCCAAGAAATGGAAGCAACCTAAGTGTCCATCAGTAGATGAATGGATAAAGAAGATGTGGTACATATACACAATGAATATTATTCATCCATAAGGAGAAAACAATTCCTACCATTTGCAACAACACTGATGGAGCTAGAGGGTATTATGCTCTGAAATAAGCCAAGTGGAAAAAGACAGGTATCAAATGATTTCACTCATATGTGGAGTATAAGAACAAAGAAAAAACTGAAGGAACAAAACAGCAGCAGACTCACAGAACCCAAGAATGGACTAACAGTTACCAAAGGGAAAGGGACTGGGGAGGATGGGTAGGAAGGGAGGGACAAGGGGGAAAAAGGGGCATTACGATTAGCAGATGTAATGTTGAGGGGTCATGGGGAGGGCTGAACAACTCAGAGAAGACAAGTAGTGAGTCTATAGCATCTCACTACGCTGATGGACAGTGACTGTAATGGGGTAAAGTGGGGTGGCCCTGATGAAGTGGAGAGTTTAGTAACCATAATGTTGCACATGTAACTGTAGATTAATGATAACAAAAAAATTAAATGTAAAAACAAACACACACATACAAAAAAAAGCAATATTCGAAAGAATTTTAAAAACCTACTTTCTAAATGCTAGCAATAATGAGAGTAACAGGAAGAAGGTCATTTAACCTTTTGTATATTGCATTTTCTTTATGTGGCTTAAGGACATTTTCAGGTATCTTAGGACACAGTATTGGAAACATTTAGTTAATTTTTTCTTTTTTTAATTAAGTTATCATTGATATACATTCTTAGGGAGGTCTCACATGAAAAACATTGTGGTTACTACATTAACCCATATTATCAAGTCCCCCCAAACCTGTTGAAGTCACTGTCCATCAGTGTAGTATGATGCCACAGAGTCACTACTCATCTTCTCTGTGCTACACGGTCTTCCCTGTGACCCCACACACACAATGTGAACTAATCATAATACCCCTCAATCCCCTTCTCCCTCCCTATCCACCCACCCACCCTCCCCCACCCTTCCCCTTTGGTAACCGCTAGTCCCTTTTTGGAGTCTGTGAGTCTGCTGCTGTTTTGTTCCTTCAGTTGTGCCTCATTGTCATACTCCACAAATGAGGGAAATTTTTGGTACTGCCCAGCTTATTTAACTGAGCATAATACCCTTCAGCTCCATCCACGTTGTTGCAAATGGTAGAATTTGTTCTCTTCTTATGGCTGAATAGTATTCCATTGTGTATATGTACCACCTCTGCTTTATTCATTCATCTACTGATGGACACTTAGGTTGCTTCCACATCTTGGCTATTGTAAATAGTGCTGCGATAAACATAGAGGTGCCTATGCCTTTTTTTTCACGTGGTTAACACTTTTTTAAATTAAGGTATTATTGATATACACTCTTATGAAGGTTTCACATGAAAAAACAATGTGGTTACTACATTTACCCATGTTATCAAGTCTCCCCACATACCCTAATGCAGTCACTGTTCATCAGTGTAGTAAGATGCCACAGATTCACTATTTGCCTTCTCTGTGGTACATTGTTTTCCCCATGATCCCCAGAGCATGTGTACTAAATATAATACCCCTCAGTACCCGTCTCCCACCTGCCCCACCAGTCCACCCACACCCCTCCAGTTTGGTAACCACTACTTCCTTCTTGGAGTCTCTGACTCTGCTGCTACCTTGTTCCTTCAGTTTTACTTCGTTGTTATACTCCACAAATGAGGGAAAACTTTTGGCACTTGTCGTTCTCCTCCTGGCTTATTTCACTGAGCATAATATCCTCCAGCTCCATCCATGTTGTTGCAAATGGTAGGATTTGTTTCTTTCTTATAGCTGAATAGTATTCAAT
Organism: Smutsia gigantea; assembly: GCA_032199065.1. Taxonomy (NCBI): domain Eukaryota; kingdom Metazoa; phylum Chordata; class Mammalia; order Pholidota; family Manidae; genus Smutsia; species Smutsia gigantea. Next base: position 11,284 of record JAVSCE010005181.1, on the reverse strand, counting down.
TGTGTATATGTACCACATCTTCTTTATCCATTCTTCTATTGATGGACACTTAGGTTGCTTCCATATCTTAGCTCTTGTAAAAAGTGCTGAAATAAACTTAGGGGTGCGTATGTCTTTTTGAAGCTGAGAAGTTGTATTCTTTGGGTAAATTCCAACGAGTGGGATTCCCGGGTTAAATGGTATTTGTATTTTTAGGTTTTTGAGTAACCTCCATGTTGCTTTCCAAAATGGTTGAACTTGCTTACATTCCCACCAGCAGTGTAGGAGGGTTCCCCTTTCTCCACATCCTCGCCAGCATTTGTTGTTCTTAGTTTTTTGGATGCTGGGCATCCTTACTGGTGTCAGGTGATATCTCATTGTGGTTTTAATCTGCATTTCCCTGATGATTAGTGATGTGGATCATCTTTTCATGTGTCTGTTGGCCATCTGAATTTCTTCTTTGGAGAAGTGTCTATTCATATCCTCTGCCCATTTTTTAATCAGGTTATTTGTTTTTTGGGTGTTGAGGCCTGTAAGTTCTTTTTGTACTTTGGATGTTAACCCCTTGTCGGATATTTTATTTACAAATATAATCTCCCATATTGTCAGATGCCTTTTTGTTTTGTTGATGGTGTCCTTTCCCATACAGAAAGTTTTTAGTTTGATGTAGTCCCATGGGTTCATTTTTTCTTTTGTGTCCCTTGCTCGAGGAGATGCATTCAGGAAGAAGTTGCTCATGCTTATATTCAGGAGATTTTTGCCTATATTGTCTTCGAGAAGTTTTATGGTTTCATGACTTACATTCAGGTCCTTGATCCACTTCGAGTTTACTTTTGTGTATGGGGTTAAACAATAATCCAGTTTCATTCTCTTGCATGTAGCTGTCCAGTTTTGCTAATACCAACTGAAGAGGCCTTCAACACCAGTTGAAGATGCTGTCATTTCCCCATTGTATGTCCATAGCTCCTTTATCATATATTAATTGACCATATATGGTTGGATTTATACCATGGATCTCTAGTCTGTTCCATTGGTCTATGGGTCTGTCCTTGTGCCAGTACCAAATTGTCTTGAGTACTGTGGCTTTTTAGTAGAGCTTGAAGTTGGGGACCATAATCCCCCCAGCTTTATTCTTCATTCTCAGGATTGTTTTGGCTATTTGCGGTCTTTTGTGGTTCCATATGAATTTTAGAACTATTTTCTCTAGTTTGTTGAAGAATGCTGTTGGTATTTTGATAGGAATTGCATTAAATCTGTAGATTGCTTTAGGCAAGATGGCCATTTTGACAATATTAATTTTTCCTATCCATGAGCACCAGATGTGTTTCCATTTATTGGTATCTTCTTTAATTTCTCTCGTTAGCATCTTGTAATTTTCAGAGTATAGGTCTTTCACTTCCTTGGTTAGGTTCATTCCTAGGTATTTTATTCTTTTTGATGCAGCTGTGAATGGAATTGTTTTCCTGATTTCTCTCTCTGCTAGTTCATTGTTAGTGTATAGGAATGCCACAGATTTCTGCATATTAATTTTGTATCCTGCAAGTTTGCTGAAATCAGATATTAGATCTAGTAGTTTTGGAGTGGAGTCTTTAGGGTTTTTTATGTACAATATCATGTCATTTGCAAATAGGGACAGCTTAACTTCTTCCTTGACAATCTGGATGCCTTTTATTTCTTTGTGTTGTCTGATTGCTGTGGCTAGTACCTACCGTACTATGTTGAGTAGAAGTGGGGAGAGTTGGCATCCTTGTCTTGTTCCCGATCTTAAAGGAAAAGCTTTCGGCTTCTCACTCTTACGTTTAATGTTGGCTGTGGGTTTGTCATACATGGCCTTTATTATGTTTAGGTACTTGCCCTCTATACCCATTTTGTTGAGAGTGTTTATCATGAATGGATGTTGAATTTTTTCAAATGCTTTTTCAGCATCTATGGAGATAATGAGGTGGTTTTTGTCCTTTTTGTTAATGTGGTGGATGATGTTGAAGGATTTTCAAATATTGTACCATCCTTGCATCCCTTAAATAAATCCTACTTTTCATGATGGATGATCTTTTTTGATGTATTTTTGAATTCGGCTTGCTAATATTTTGTTGAGTATTTTTGCATCTATGTTCATCAGGGATATTGGTCTATAATTTTCTTTTTTGTGGTGTCCTTGCCTGGTTTTGGTATTAGAGTGATGTAGCCCTCATAGAATGAGTTTTGAAGTATTCCTTCTTCTACTCTTTAGAAAACTTTAAGGAGGATAGATATTAGGTCTTCACTAAATGTTTGATAAAATTCAGTGGTGAAGCCATCTGGTTCAGGCATTTTGTTCTTAGGTAGGTTTTTGATTACCAGTTCAATTTTGTTGCTGGTAATTGGTCTGTTCAGATTTTCCGTTTCTTTCTGGGTCTGCCTTGGAAGGTTGTATTTTTCTAGAAAGTTGTCCATTTCTTCTAGGTTATCCAGTTTGTTAGCATATAATTTTTCATAGTATTCTCTGGTAATTCCTTGTATTTCTGTGGTGTCCGTAGTGATTTTTCCTTTCTCATATCTGATTCTGTTTATGTGTGTAGACTCTCTTTTTTTTGATAAGTCTGGCTAGGGGTTTATCTATTTTGTTTATTTTCTCGAAGAACCAGCTCCTGCTTTCATTGATTCTTTCTATTGTTTTATTTTTCTCGATTTCATTTATTTCTGCTCTAATATTTATTATGCCTTACTTCTGGTGACTGTGGGCCTCATTTGTTCTTTTTCTAGTTTTGTTAATTGTGAGTTTAGACTGCTCACATGGGATTGTTCTTCTTTCTGAGGTAGGCCTGTATTGCAATATACTTTCCTCTTAGTATGGCCTTCTCTGCATCCCACAGATCTTGTGGTGTTGAATTATTGTTGTCATTTGTCTCCATATATTGCTTTATCTCTGTTTTTATTTGGTCATTGATGCATTGGTTATTTAGGAGCATGTTGTGAAGCCTCCATGTGTTTGTGGGATTTTTCAATTACTTTATGTAATTTATTTCTAGCTTCACAACTTTGTGGCCTGAGAAACTGATTGTTACAATTTCAATCTTTTTAAATTTACCAATACTATTTTTGTGGCCTAGTATATGATCTATTCTTGAAAATGTTCCATGTGCACTTGGGAAGAATGTGAATTCTCTTGCTTTTGGGTGTAGAGTTCTGTAGATGTCTGTTAGGTCCATCTGTTCTATTGTATTGTTCAGTGCCTCTGTCTCCTTACTTATCTTCTTTCTTGTTCATCTGTCCTTCAGAGTGAGTGGGGTGTTGAAGTCTCCTAGAATGAATGCATAGCATTGTATTTCTCCTTTTAATTCTGTTAGTATTTGTTTCACCTATGTAGGTGCTCCTGTGTTAGGCACATAGATATTTATAATGTTTATATCTTCTTGTAGGATTGACCCTTTTATCATTATGTAATGTCCTTCTTTGTCTCTTGTGACTTTTTTTGTTTTGAAGTCTATTTTGTCTGATACAAGTACTGCAACTCCTGCTTTCTTTTCCCTGTTAGTTGCATGAAATATCTTTTTCCAACCCTTCACTTTTAGTCTGTGTATGTCTTTGGGTTTAAGGTGCGTCTCTTGTAGGCAGCATATAGGTCTTGTTTTTTTATCCTTTCAGTGGCTCTATGTCTTTTGATTCATGCATTCAGTCCATTTACATTAAGGTGATTATCAATAGGTATGTACTTTTGGGCATTGCAGGCCTTAGATTCGTGGTTACCAAAGGTTCAAGGTTAACTTCCTTACTGTGTAAGAGTCTAACTTAACTCACTTAATATGCTATTACAAACACAATCCAAAGGTTCTTTTTTTTCTTCCTCCTTTTTCTTCCTCCTCCATTCTTTATATATTAGGTATCATATTCTGTACTCTTTGTCTATCCCTTGATTGACTTTGTGGATAGTTATTTTAATTTTTGCATTTGCTTAGTAATTAACTGTTCTACTTTCTTTACTGTGGCTTTATTACCTCTGGTGACAGCTATTAAACCTTAGGAAAACTTCCATCTATAGCAGTCCCTCCAAAAACACACTGTAGAGATGGTTTGTGGGAGGTAAATTCACTCAGCTTTTGCTTATCTGGGAATTGTTTAATCCCTCTGTCAAATTTAAATGATAATCTTGCTGGATAAGATATTCTTGGTTCAAGACCCTTCTGCTTAATTGCATTAAATACCTCATGCCACTCCTTTCTGGCCTGTAAGGTTTCTGTTGAGAAGTCTGATGATAGCCTGATGAGCTTTCCTTTGTCTGTGATCTTATTTCTCTGGCTGCTTTTAATAGTCTGTCCTTATCCTTGATATTTGCCATTTTCATTACTATATGTCTTGCTGTTCTCTTCCTTGGGTCCCTTGTGGAGATCTGTGCACCTCCATGGCCTGAGAGACTATCTCTTTCCCAAGATTGGGGAAGTTTTCAGCAATCATCTCCTCAAAGACAGTTTATAGCCCCTTTTCTCTCTCTTCTTCTTCTGGTGCCCCTATAATGCAAATATTGTTCCTTTTGCATTGGTCACACAGTTCTCTCAATATTCTTTCATTATTAGGGATCCTTTTTTCTCTCTGTGCCTCAGCTTCTTTGTATTCCCCTTCTCTAGTTTCTATTTCATTTATCGTGCCCTCCACCATATCCAATCTATTTTTAATACCGTCCATTGTGCTCTTCAATGATTGGATCTCCAACCGGAATTCATTCCTGAGTTCTTGGATATCTTTCCATACCTCCATGAGCATGTTAATGATTTTTATTTTGAACTCCCTTTCAGGAAGAGTTATGAGGTCGATGTCATTTAAATCTTTCTCGGGAGTGGTATTAATAATTTTACTCTGAGCCACATTCCTTTGACATTTTGTATTTGTATATGGCGCCCTCTAGTGCCCATAAGCTCTACTCCCTGGAGATGCTCAGCCCCTGAAGCAATGTCGGGGGTCACAGGGGAGTGGTATTGGTGCCTGGGGGAAGGGAAGGGCTGTTTCCTGCTACCTGGCTGCTATGCCTGTCTCCACTGCCTGAGCTAGTTGGGTGAGCTCACAGGTATAAGCCTCTATGCTTTACATTTGTAGTTGTTGTAGACAGATCTTTCCTCTGGCTGGTTTAACGCCAGGGTAGGGTTTGCCAATTTGTGAGCCAGGTGGGGTGGCTGGGAGAAAGGTGTAGTAGGCTGTGTATCAAGGAGGGGGTCCTTGTATCTGTGTAGCAAGCCAGGGAGCTGAAGCACCTGAAGATCATCTAAGGAGGAAGATTTCTTTTTCCTCCTTAAGTATGAGAGTCTATATGTCAAAGCTCCAAACCTGCTGTGCTGAGTGCACCTGGACAATTTTGTCTACATGTCCTCTCTCCTGAGCAGTAAGATCTGTGCAATGCTTTCCCCCTTAGCATTCCTCTTGCTAAGGGCTTCCTTATTAGGAAGTCTCTCAGACTGCCCACCTTTCTTTTGTCGCAAAGCACCTGATATGAATCCCTGCTTTCCACAAGAGGCTGGAATCTCAGTATCTCCAGGAATTCTGCCCGTCTTAGCTTTCCAACCCTGTAATCATGAGAGTATCATGCAAGCACCGTGAAATGTAGGTTTGTGCTCCCAGAGCAGATCTCTGGAGTTAGGTATTCAGCAGTCCCAGGCCTCCACTCCCTCCCTGCTCCATTTCTCTTCCTCCTGCCAGTGAGCTTGGGTGGGGGAAGGGCTTTGGTCTTACCGGGCCACAGCTTTGGTACGTTACCCTGTTCTTTGTGGTCTGCTCTTTTCTAAAGGTGTATGCAGTCTGGCAGTCCTCTTTCTTGTTGATCTTTCAGGATTAGTTGTATCAGTTATGTTTTCATATTATATGCAATTTTAGGAGGAAGCCTGTGTCTCACCGTTCATGCCGCCATCTTCAATCCTCTATCTGTGCCTTTTTGAATCTGAGAAAGTACATTCTTTGGGTAAATCCCTAGGAGTGGAGTTACTGGGTCAAATGGTATTTCTATTTGTGAATTTTTGCAGAACCTCCATATTGCTTTCCACAATTGTTGAACTAATTTACATTCCCCCAGTAGTGCAGGAGGGTTCCCCTTTCTCAGCATCCTCGCCAGCATTTGTCGTTCCTTATATTTACAATGTTGTCTATCCTAACTGACGTGAGGTGATATCTCATTGGGGTTTTAATTTGCATTTCCCTGATAATCAGGGTGGTGGAGCATCTTTTCATGTGCCTGTTGACCATCTGAATTTCTTCTCTGGAGAAATGTCTGCTCAGATCCTCTGTCCTTTTTCAATCAGGTTATTTGTTTTTTGGGTGTTGAGGCATGTGAGCTCTTCATATATTTTGGATGTTAACACCTTACCTCCCACCAGTTAGGATGGCCAACATCCAAAAGGCAAACAACAACAAATGTTGGTTAGGATGTGGAGAAGGGGGAAACCTCCTGCACTACTGGGGGAATGTAAATTAGTTCAACCATTGTAGAAAGCATTATGGAGGTTCCTCAAAAAACTCAGAATAGAAATACCATTTGACCAGGAATTCCACTCCTAGGAATTTACCCTAAGAATGCAGCAGCCCAGTTTGAAAAGACATGTGCACCCCTATGTTTATCACAGTACTATTTACAATAGCCTAGAAGTGGAAACAACCTCCATCAGTAGATGAATGGATAAAGAAGATGTGGTACATATACACAATGGAATATTATTCAGCCATAAGAAGAAAACAAATCATACCATTTGCAACAACATGGATGGAGCTAGAGGATATTATTCTCAATGAAATAAGCCAGGTGGAAAAAGACAAGTATCAAATGATTTCACTCATCTGTGGAGTATAAGAACAAAGAAAAAACTGAAGGAACAAAACAGCCGGAGACTCACAGAACCCAAGAATGGACTAACAGATACCAAAGGCAAAGGGACTCGTAAAGATGGGTAGAAAGGGAGGGATAAGGGGAAAAAGGGGCATTACGATTAGCACACATAATCTAGTGGAGAAGGTCATACGTGGAAGGCAGTGTAACACAGAGAAGACATGTAGTGACTCTGTAACATCTTACTACACTGATGGACAGTGACTGTAATGGGGTATGTGGTGGGGACTTGATAATAGGGGGAGTCTAGTAACCATAATGTTGCTCATAAATGGAGTGTATAATATAAATTTTGGCTTTTCAAGAATGCATTTGTGTCCTTACTTTTTATTGTATTCTGATTGATGGACATAAATCAAGTACTGAATTATTCTGTCAGACTATATCATAAATATATAAATATAAATCCATGTTGATTTAATTCTGACTGCAGAAACAATGTTCCTAGTGCTAAGGAGTTAGTTTTCTCCTTTGAGTTGTGCATATAAAGTTTCAAATTAAGAGGCATTGCACCAAGAAACTAATCCTGTCCCCCTTCAACTTGTAAAAGCCTATCATCTACTTAGTGTTATTAAATACTCCTTAGAAATCATGTAAAATTGTAGTTAATAAAATATGACTAAAATAGACACCTTGAGCACTTTTTACAGAAATATGTTTCAATCTGCATTATAATCTGTTAACTTATCGGTAGGCAATGACTTGATGGGCACAGATAAAACCTTCTTAGTAGTGCAAAGGAAAATGCTCTAAGAGCTTGCATATGCTATAATAAAATATGTATAGTCTTTTTGAAAATAGATCAACTCATCTACAAATTTATGACATAAAATTTTTTTTATTTTGGTATTATTAATCTAAAATTACATGTGCAACATTATGGTTACTAGACTCCCCTCATCAACAAGTCCCCCCCACGTACCTCATTACAGTCAGTGTCCATCAGCATAGTGAGATGCTATAGAATCACTACCTGTCTTCTCTGAGTTGTACAGCCCTCCCCGTGCCCCCCCTACATTATGTCTGCTAATCATAATGCCCTTTTTTCCCCCTTGTCCCTCCCATTCCACCCATCCTCTCCACTCCCTTTCCCTTTGGTAACTGTTAGTCCATTTATGGATTCTGTGAATCTGCTGCTGTTTTGTTCCTTCAGTTTTTTTCTTTGTTCTTATACTCCACATATGAGTGAGATCATTTGATACTTATCTTTTTCTGCCCGGCTTATTTCACGAAGCATAATACCCTCTACCTCCATCCAGGTTGCTGCAAATGTCTGAATTTGTTTTCTTCCTATGGCCGAATAATATTCCATTGCATATATGTACCACCTCTTCTTTATCCATTCATCTACTGATGGACACTTAGGTTGTTTCCATGTCTTGACTGTTGTAAATAGTACTGCGATAAACATAGGGGTGCATATATCTGTTTCAAATTGGGCTCCTGCATTCTTAGGGTAAATTCCTAGGAGTGGAATTTCTGGGTCAATTGGTATTTCCATTTTGAGATTTTTGAGGAACCTCCATAATTCTTTGCACAATGGTTGAACTAATTTGCACTCCCACCAGCAGTGTACAATGGTTCCCCTTTCTCCACATCCTCGCCAACATTTGTTGTTGTTTGCCTTTTGGGTGTTGGCCATCCTTACTGGTGTGAGGTGATATCTCATTGTTGTTTTAATTTGCATTTCTCGGATGATTAGCGATGTGGAGGATCTTTTCATATGCCTGTTGGCCATCTGAATTTCTACTTTGGAGAAGTGTCTATTCAGATCCTTTGCCCATTTTTTAATTGGACTATTTGCTTTTTGTTTTTTGGCGTGCATGAGTTCCTGATATATTTTGGATGTCAACCCATTACGAGATATGTCATTTATGAATATATTCTCCCATACTGTAGGGTGTCTTTTTGTTCTACTGATGGTGCCCTTTGCTGTACAAAAGCTTTTCAGCTTGATATAGTCCCACTTGTTCATTTTTCCTTTTGATTCCCTTGCCTGGAGAGATATGTTCATGAAGAAGTTGCTCATGTTTATGTCCAAGAGATTTTTGCCTATGTTTTTTCTAAGAGTTTGATGGTTTCATGACTTACATTCAGGTCTTTGATCCATTTTGAGTTTACTTTTGTGTATGGGGTTAGACAGTAGTCCAGTTTCATTCTCTTACGTGTAGCTGTCCAGTTTTGCCAACACCAGCTGTTGGAGAGGCTGTCATTTCCCCATTGTATATCCATGGCCCTTTATTGTATATTAATTGACCATACATGTTTAGGTTAATCTCTGGACTCTATATTCTGTTCTACTGTCTGTGGGTCTGTTTTTGTGCCAGTACCAATTTGTCTTGATTACTGTGGCTTTGTAATAGAGCTTGAAGTCTGGGAGCGTAATTCCCCATTTCATTCTTCCTTCTCAGGATTGCTTTGGCTATTTGGGGTCTTTTGTGATTCCATATGAATTTTAGAATTATTTTCTCTACTTCATTGAAGAATGCTGTTGGTATTTTGATAGGGATTGCATTGAATCTGTAGATTGCTTTAGGTAGTATAGCCATTTTGATAATATTTATTCTTCCTAGCCAAGAGCATGGGATGAATTTCCATTTGTTAGTGTCCTCTTTAATTTCTCTTAGGAGTGTCTTGTAGTTTTCAGGGTATAGGTCTTTCACTTCCTTCGTTAGGTTTATTCCTAGGTATTTTATTCTTTTTGATGCAATTGTGAATGGAATTGTTTTCCTGATTTGTCTTTCTGTTAGCTCATCATTAGTGTATAGGAAAGCAACAGATTTCTGTGTGTTAATTTTGTATCCTGCAACTTTGCTGAATTCAGATATTAGTTCAAGTAGTTTTGGAGTAGAGTCTTTAGGGTTTTTCATGTACAATATCATGTCATCTGCAAATAGTGACAATTTGGCTTCTTCTTTACCAATCTGGATGCCTTGTATTTCTTTATTTTGTCTGAATGCTGTGGCTAGGACCTCCAGTACTATGTTGAATAACAGTGGGTAGAGTGAGCATCCCTGTCTTGTTCCTGATCTTAGATGAAAATCTTTCAGCTTCTTTCTGTTAAGTATGATGTTGGCTGTGGGTTTGTCATATATGGCCTTTATTATATTGAGGTACTTGTCCTCTATACCCATTTTGTTGAGAGTTTTTATCATGAATGGATGTTGAATTTTGTCAAGTGCTTTTTCAGCATCTGTGGAGATGATCATGTGATTTTTGTCCTTCTTTTTGTTGATGTGGCGGATGACGTTCATGGATTTTCGAATGTTGTACCATCCTTGCATCCCTGGAATGAATCCCACTTGATCATGATGGATGATCTTTTTTATGTATTTTTGAATTCGTTTTACTAATATTTTGTTGAGTATTTTTGCATCTATGTTCATCAGGGATATTGGTCTGTAATTGTCTTTTTTTGCGGTGTCTTTGCCTGGTTTTAGTATTAGAGTGATGCTGGCCTCATAGAATGAGTTTGGAAGTATTCCCTCCTCTTCTACTTTTTGGAAAACTTTAATGAGGATGGGTATTAGGTCTTCACTAAATGTTTGATAAAATTCAGCAGTGAAACCATCTGGTACAGGAGTTTTGTTCTTAGGTACTTTTTTGATTACCAACTCAATTTCTTTGCTGGTAATTGGTGTATTCAGATTTTCTGTTTCTTCCTGCATCAGCCTTGGAAAGTTGTATTTTTCTGGAACGTTGTCCATTTCTTCTAGGTTATCCAGTTTGTTAGCATATAATTTTTCATAGTATTCTCTCATAATTCTTTATATTTATGTGGTATCCGTAGTGATTTATCCTTTTTCATTTCTGATTCTGTTTATGTGTGTAGACTCTCTTTTTTTCTTGATAAGTCTGGCTTGGGGTTTATCTATTTTGTTTATTTTCTCAGAGAACCAGCTCCTGGTTTCATTGATTCTTTCTATTGTTTTATTCTTCTCAAGTTTACTTATTTCTGCTCTAATCTTTATTATGTCCCTCCTTCTACTGACTTTGGGCCTCATTTGTTCTTCCTTTCCTAGTCTCATTAATTGCGAGTTTAGAGTGTTCTTTGGGGATTGTTCTTCTTTCCTGAGGTAGGCCTGTATTGCAGTATATTTCCCTCTTAGCCCAGCCTTCGCTGCATCCCACAGATTTTGTGGTGTTGGAATTATCGTTGTCATTAGTCTCCATATATTGTTTGATGTCTGTTTTTATTTGGTCATTGATCCATTATTTAGGAGCATGTTATTAAGCCTCCATGTGTTTGTGGGCTTTTTTGTTTTCTTTGTGTAATTTATTTCTAGTTTCATACCTTTGTGATCTGAGAAGCTGGTTGGTACAATTTCAATCTTTTTGAATTTACTGAGGTTCTTTTTGTGGCCTAATATATGATCTCTTCTTGAAAATGTTCCATGTGCACTTGAGAAGAATGTGTTGCTTTTGGATGGAGTGTTCTGTAGATGTCTGTTAGGTCCATCTGTT
>JAVSCE010005180.1:0-35307 GCA_032199065.1 Smutsia gigantea | reverse complement strand
GATCCACTGGCTCAATGTTCCCATTTGACAGAACATAGAAGTGTTTTGCCCAAGATCACACCACGCGTTAATAGAAGAGCTGGAAATTGAATCCGGACTGCTGTCTCAGTCCATCCCACCATGAAGATCCAACTCTTTCACCTTGACCTATCTCTAACAGCCAGGCCAACCCACCAGAGGCCTGCTGACAGGAAGGCCAAAGGCACCCCAGATCCTAGGGCCTTCAGCAGAGGCCTCTGAACCCTTTTAGCCCCCACTCTGGGGCAAGACTGTCTACCAAGCCAAGCGTCTGGTCCCAGGAGACAGATGTTCCCAGTTTCCCATCTCTGGGTCCCAGGTTGCCCAAACATACTCTCTCCCTGGACCTCTTTAAGGCAGCTGCTTCTAAAGGCACTACAAGAACTCAGGTGGCTCTAGAAAATACTAGGGAGTAAGTTAGGGGAACCTAAGAAGCTGGGCTGGCCAGAGGCAGCCCAGAGATCTTCTCAACTCTCTCCTGGATCACAGGGCTGCTGGGCAAGGCGATGAAGGCAATGGGGCTGGGCGGGATTAGGAACAGTCTGCCCTCACCCTGGGTCAGCAGATGTCTGCAGTCTTCTGCCAAGAGTTCACATGAGGAGGGGAGAGGATGGGAGTTTCTCTCTGAGGCCCTCTGCTATCAGGGATGAAGCCAGGGGCCTAGAGACATGAAAACTCCCTGCACAGTCCTCCTCCCTTCTGGCCCCTAAGCAGCCAAGGAGAGGCGAAGCTGGAATGCGGCTGAGGCTGAGGACTGGGTGATGGTTGGGACCTCTCATAAGAATGGAACCAAATCAGAGCCAGAGCCTTATCTTCCAGGTGGAAGGATCAAGTGAAAAATAGTGGGTGGGGACTTGGGGTCCTTAGCTCCTCAGCTGAGCCCCTCCCCGTGCCCAGGTCTTCATGGCTCCCAGTGAGACACTGGTGAGAAACAGGAGCATGAAACGGGGGGGACATGAAGAAGGTGATTGGAGATCTGGAAAGCCCACACAGTCTGGCTCCTCTGCTCTCCTCAGTAGCCTCACTGGCTGGTTGGGGGCAATGTCAAGAAAGGAGCTTTAGCATGAAATGGGATGCTGCATTTGGTAGTGGTGAAGGCAGGGGCTGTGGCCAGGTTCAGATAGCTGGTCTGACAAGTGTCCATCTCTTGGCTTGCCCTTGGCTGGAAGCAGCCCCTTTCTGTGGCTCATTTTTCACCTCCTGGAAGCCTGGGTCCTATTCAAAGAAAAGCCAAACAGGGAAGAATGGGTGTGTCTGTGTGTGTCTAGGCAGGCTGTGATCAATCTGTGCATGGGTGGAGTGTGAAGGAGTGTCATGTGCTGCGTGTACTTCATTTATGTATCAACATTTCTGTGTCGGGGGCTTTGCTGATGCCATGAGTGGTCAGATTGTGTAATCTTCAGCTGTGTGTTTATCTGTGTGAATATATGATGTGTTTGGCAGAAAGAAAGACAGACCAGGTTGGAGGCAGGTTTAATCAGAACAGGGAGATGACTGCTCGCAGTTCCCAGTCTCCAGGCATCAGGCCTCCCTATCCAGAGATCCCCATCTCTACCCCAGGATTCTCCTCAGCCCCTTGGCTTCCTCATATGCTGGGTGGGGAATGGAATTCAGCCCAAACAGAAACCCAGTCTGGGCCAGGAAACCTAAGTCGATGAAGACTGTAGGGAGAAAGGAAAGGGATGGAGAGGGGAAAGCAGAGGCCCCTGGTTCTCTCTCTGCCTCATTCCTCACCCCACCACCCAGTCTGCTCCCCAGAGTGCCCTGAGGATGTCTGGTGGGCTGACCATCCCAACATCCATCCCTAGAGGATGGTCCCTGCCCCATTTGGGTCTTTCTTCCAGGGAGAGAGCCTTTTCTCTTGCACACCCCCCTTCTCAAGTTTAAGACCATAAATACCAACTAGCAGTGAGGGTAGGTGGGGAAGAGGGCTGCAGCCCAACCGGGTGGGTCTTTCCTACCCTATCCTCCAGGAACTAAGGAGACACCAGACGGAAGGTGAGGGCTCCTGGGCCCAATCCCTGCGCAGGTGGAATGTGAGCCACTGAAGTGCTGCTCCAGGCCAAGGTCAAGAGGCCCTGGTGACCTAGATGAGGGCTCTCTGGGGAGGGGTGGAGGCCGGCATTTCCTAGAACCTGTCTCACTCCAGAGCCCCTTCCCTGGAATTTTGGCCTTTGCACTGTCTGAAAAGGTCTACATTAACAGTCCTCTTCCACCTGCCCTCCAACAGCAGACATGAAGGGGAATTGCTTCCCTGAAGCTGGGGCAAAATGAATCCGGAAGGGCAAGAGGCAGGGAAAGGGAAACCAGATCAGGAACACAAGGTGGGAGCTATGATTACATATCCTTCCATTGCCCTTTATCTGATGGAAACTGCTGCCCCTTGTTTGACCATGCCACTTCCACACACACACACACACACACACACACACAAAATAAAGGCAAAAAGGGAAGGAAGGTGGAATCTCAGGGATGGGAAGACCTGAGGGACAGGAAGGACTGAAATAGGAAAGAGAGAGAGGAGTATCTAAAGAGCAGGTGGAGGCTGGTGGGGGAGGGATGCTGGGAAGGGGAGAGGCTGGTATGGGGTCAGGGCTGGATAAGAGGGATCTGAGTGACATGGTAATTGAGGGCAGGTGTAGAACCTGATGGAAAGTCTGAAGATGTGGGGGCCTTCAAGGACCTGAGAAGCAGAGGCCAGGCTATGTAGTGTGGTGGCAGCACTCCGGGGGCGCCAGCTGGGATCCAGAGATTGGTGGGGGCCGCGCCGGTTATGGCGGATGGGCCGGATAACCCGAGGACCAGGCGAAAGGAGAGGTAGCCAGCCCAGCAGGGGCGGGCGGGGATGGGGTGGGGTGGGGTGGGGGGACGCTGCGGCTGCGGCGGGAACCGGGAAGAGAGGAGGTGGCTTACCCTGAGGGACCCCGAGGGCTGCGGCTCCATGGCTCGGGGTGGCAGACCCGAGCGGCGGACCCGAGCCTGGCCGGGCCGGGCAGGCCGGGGACGCGGCGCTCGTTGCCCGGGTGTCTCGGGGCTGTGCGGCCCGGACGGCCCGGAGACTGGGAGGCGGTGCCGGCCGGCACCGGAGCCCGCCCCAGAGGCGGGGACGAGGGCGGGCCGGGGGCGGGGGCGGGGAGAGGGAGCTGAGAGGAATGGAGAGGGGCTAGGGCGAAAAGAGGAGAGGACGGAGTGTTTACGTCCAGACACTCGATCCAGGGAAGCCCTTGACCTGTCGAGGGACTGCTGAGCTCGGCGACGGGTCACTGACCAGGGGCTTCCTCCCCTGGAGAACCTTGCTGGGTCCAGTGTCCCCACTAATTTTATGTACGACCCCGTTTCCCCAGCTCAGACATTTATTCCTTCTTCCACCCCTTCCGCCCTGACCCTCGCTCCTCTGCTGACAACCTCTTTTCCGAGTTCCCCAGACGACCCTTCTTCCCCTGCTCCCTCTGCATATGGTTTTTACATGTGCCCCTTTTACATGTCACTTCCCTACTTGGGATGGCAAACCGAACCCAGGTACCTAAGTGTCAGGCACTGCTCTCTCAGTGACTCTTCTGAACGGTGCAGTTGGGGCGGCCCAGGGCCGAAGCGACCCCAGACTGGGGACGTCGTCCCTAACCTGTTCCCACCTCCTCCCCTCTCTCGCCATCTGCTGGAAAATTAGTTTCCCAAGGAGCTTAGGCTTCGTGCACATGTTGCCCTCTGGTGGTCGAGTGGGAGCAGCACTGGGGGAAGAGGGGCGGGAGGGCAGAGCAGCCCACTCCCCCCATACACTTCCGCATCCTCTCTGGACAGGTCCAAGCATTCCTGTTCTCTCATCTCTGGATCTTATCCCCTCCCATTCCACCGAGGACAGGTAGATAAGAGACGCAGGGGGAGAGGCTGTCTTTGGGAAACAATGAGGGACATCCAAAGGCAGAGAGAAGCATAATGTGGGGAGAGGTCTAAATGGACTCCCCAAGTAAGAGGGAGATCTGAAAATATTAGTCCAGGGAGGGAGAGACTCTGACATGAATAATAATGCCACCACCTAATGTTGACTGAGCCCTTGGAATGTGCCAGTCTCTGTACTGAGCTCTTTGCCTGGATTATCTAATTTAATCTTCACAACCACTATTCAAGTAAGTAGTGTTACCATCTTAATTTTATAGATGAGGGAACTGAGGTTTAGAGAGGTTAAATAATTTGCCCAAGGTCATAAGCTAGTAAGTGGCTGAATGGGATTTGAATTTAGATCTGGGCAGCCTGACTCCAGAGCCCTGTACTTAACTGCTGCACAGTATCGCCAAAGGCCTGCCTGCAGCTTTTCTGCAGTCCTCGTTCCCCTGCAGAATTTGACACTATTGATGCAGCTGCCACACTCCCTCCCTTGGCTTCTCCAACTCTACAGGAACCTGGTTCCGTCCTCACCCCCTCCAGTGGCTCTTCCATTCCTTCGTTGGAGTCTCCTCCTGTTCCCATTGCATAATTCTACTTATTCCCCAAACCTGAGGTCTTAGCCATATTACCTTTCTACTTGATCCTCCCTTGTATAAAAATAATAGCAATAACATAATAATCATAGCACCTAACACTGAATGCTTACTTCGTGTTAGGCATTATGGTTATATAATATGATTCTCACAGCAGCCTTGTGAATTGGTACTATTACCATGCTATTTTATAGCTGGTAAAATTGAGGTTCAGAGTGGCTACATAATTTGCCTAACGTCATACAGCCAGTACTTTTGGAATGTCAGTTCAAATCCTGCCAATCAGATGCCAAAGTTGGAGCTGCTCAATACCCTGTTGCACTCTCCATGCTTATTCATGTTCATGGCTTTAAATAGCTCATCCCCACTAGAAGCAGTGGAATTATGAACCCCGGGGGAGTCAGAAACCCTGGATTATCCACATGAGTCGACTAAGTACCTTTGTGACCTTGGGCAAGTCATTTAACCTCTCTGAATCTGTGTGTTTCCTCATCTATAAAATGTGGAAAGTGATGAGAGACCTGAGGAAAAACTGTACATTAGGCATGTAGATGGGTGGTGGTGGGGAGTGTGTTCCCAGCACCTTCTCCTCCAGTCAATCCAATCGGTTGCACTTTCTCAAGTGCTATTTTCTAGTCCTTGTTCATGCTATTTGCTTCAGACTGAATGTTTTCTAAGGCCCCTTTTAAAATCCTACTAATGGTTCTCCAAAGCTCAAATCATATGTTAGCCACTCCAGGTTCAACTCCCTTTTCCTGCCTAGCTCTAGCTGGTCCCTTGAGCACCACCCCCATCCAGCAAGTCTTTCTTGACACCTGCTTGGGCTCCCACACAAGCTAAATGCCTCTGACACCACTCTTCTCACACCATAGGCTATCTGTTGACATGGGCATGGACTGAGCTCTGTAGCCCTGCCAGCACATAGTAGGTTGCTCAAAAGATTTTTGGGGGGTTCACTTGCATTCTCTGTCATAATGATTGTAACTCTTCCTCCGTTTTACATTGTAGATCATGGCATGCATGTCTATATTTCTCCCTGAATACAAGGTCCTTCAAGACCTACTGTCATGTTTATCCTCATGTCTCCATCATATCTAGAACCATGCCTTGCTTATAGCCAGTACTCAATTTTCTCATCTTTAAAATGAGGATAAAACAAAAGCTACCCACAAGCTTGCTATAAAGGTGGAATATGAAAAACACTTTGTAAACTTCAAAGTGCAATGCAAATGTTGGTTGGGATTCTTTGGGAGGAATTTGGAGGGAGCAGCTGTGGTATAAAGAGAACTCTATTTGGAATCAGATACTTTGGGTTCAAATCATACCTTAGGCACATACTGTGTCAGCTTAAATAAATTACTAAACCCTCTGAGCCTTAGTTTCTGTCCTTCCATATGTTAAACAGGAATAATAAGGCCTACCTTGTTGGGTTGTGGTGAAGATTAAATGAGATCATGTATAAAACATCTGCAGTGCCTGGTACATAGTCGATGCTCAATACACGTTTGTAGCCGAATATGATTTGATGGCGGGTTATCTGAGCTGAATAAGACTGACTTCCCCCAAGCCTGTAGGTCCAGCCCACTCTCCAGGACCCAGATTCCAACTGTCCGTTGGACATTTCTGGCTCAATGTCCCACTGGCACACCAACTCACCATGTCCTAAAGTGAGTCCAGCAGCCTCGCCCCAGAACAGCTTCCTCTTCCAACCCCCTGTCAAGGTGATTTTTTCCTCCCAGTCACAGAGGCCTGAACCCTGGAGTCATCCTTGACTCATCCTCTCTCTTCTCCCCAATCTCCAAATACTGGTTGGTCACCACAACTTGTCAAAATTTCCTTGGAAACACCTCACCCACCCCCTTTCTTCTCTACTCACATTGCCGCTGCCACCAGCCCAGTCTGGCCTTCCATGCTTCCCTGCAGACCCTTGTTGCTGGGACAGCCTCTAACTAGCCACCCTCCTCCATCCAGCCTCTGCTCCCTTCCATCTCATTGCTCCACCCACTTTCTGCAACCACTGCTCTCACCAAGTCACTCTCTTGCTTAAGAATATATCCTTCATGTTTTATTAAGTCTAGACAATTTTGTCAGCCCTTTAAACCCCACCCCAGTGACCCTACCCACCCAACTGCAGGCTCTAGAGAGCTGGAACTTACAAACGAGTATGCTTATGCCGCTGCTTATTCCCTTTTTCTGGATTCAGCACCTATCACCCTCCCATCTCCCTGTAGTCACAGCCACCAATCTAGGTCTTATTACTTCTCCAGGTAGTGGACTAAATGAGACGATTCATATAAAACACCTAGCACAGTGTCTGGCCCATAGCAAGACCTCAGCAGATATTAGATATTTTTGTTATTGCTGTCAATAGTATACCAGATAGCTGTCATACTTGTAATTGACTAGAAGTAAAGGAGATAGGGTCCTAAGAAGAGATAAGGAATCAGTTACAAAGCGAGAAGAGGGCAAGGATGGGTCAGGGCGGGGAGAAGGAGCCAGGGTCACAGGAGGGTGGGAAAGGCCGGTAGGCTGCTACTCACAGTGCTGTAGTTGCTGAAGAGGCCCAGGGTGGGGGCTGGCTCCAGTGGGAAGGGAAGGATCTGCTTGAGGTCCAGCGGGGGCTGCATGATGGGGGGCTGCCGTAGCAGAGGGAGGGGCCCTGCCCGGCTCAGGCTTCCTGAAGGGCAGAGAAAACATTATGTGGGGCAGGAAGATTGAAGCTCAGGAGCCCCACCCAAGCCTGTGAATCCCACTCCACAGCTGGGGCCCCCACACTCGGAAGTGTGACCCCCACGCACACACACACTTCCCCTGTTTGCTGGCTCCAGAGCAATGGAGCACAGTGCCCTGTAAGCCCGGGGGAGGGGACAGACCGGTCCTTCCCTTCTAGGGGTTTTTCACTTCCCCCTTGTCCAGCCTCCCTCCCTCAAGACCTTTAAACATTTTACAGACTCAGGAAGGGCAGAGACCTGTGCGCTGGACCAGTAGGCCTTGGGAGCCCTGTGCCCCTGGCCACTCCTTTCTTCTGGTATTGCTGCTCCCCTGAAGTGTCGAAGGCTAGGTTTCACCCCAGAGAGTACAGAGTCGGGTGGATGATTTATCCCACTGCCCAGAGCGGAACACTGAGGCCTAGACTTGGAGGAGGGCTACTGAAACTTTCAGGTGCCCCAAAGAGTTATGATTTTGTCCCAATCATAATTTAAAATGAACTGTTGACATTTCTGGGGGCAGGTGGTAGGTGAGTGTCATATGCTCTGGGAGGTGGACTTCCTGAGGCCATTCTCAGGGCCCCTTCTCCCAGCCTTCCTGTTTTCCCCCATACCTTTTGTCTCACTGGGAGTGTTCAGCTCCATTTCTGCAGGAGGAACTGCCACCCAGCGTCTGGGAGGGGAATGCCTGGGTCTGACCCCAAGGGGAAATGAAAGTCCAGCCCAGCCACTCCACTACCCTCCCCTGAATCTCTTCTCCCTCACAGACGTGGGAGGAACCCCATCAGCCTCCAAAGGGATGGCCCAATGGCCCTTAAGACCCCTCTGGGCCTCCACTGGCCCAGCTCAAATCTGTGACCTCACTGTCCACCAGTCAGGGAATTTTGGCTGCCCTTCACTGCTCTTGCAACCCTCTGCCAGCAGCAGGGGTTCCCAGGAACAAAGGCAAACCCAGGAGTCTGCAGGCTTGGCCCCATCCCCCTTGACCTTCCTGGGGCAGAGGGTCCCCGTCATCCTTTCCTGCTCCCTCCATAGAGACTACCCCTTTTCATACCTTTAGTTTCTGGTGCCTGCTGCCCCCAGGCAGTGGCCTGGCCCTGGCCCCCCAGGGGCCTGGGCCTGACAGCGTCCCCTTCCCTTGGTTCTGCCCCCTACCCCTCCGTGGCCAGCCCCTTCCCCCCAAGTCCAGTCAGTAGAATCAGCCAATCAGAGTCCTGGAAAAGTGGGGCAGAGGGGAGGGCGGGGGAGCAGGGATTAGGGGAATCGGAGGCAGAGAGGGAGGGGGTGGGGAGGGCTTAGGCACAGCTGGGGGCAGGGAGCTGGTCCAGAAGGTCTGGAGGGGTCTGTCTCTTCTGCCCACAGCCAGATCTTCATGGCCAGGGTGCCCCAGGCCAAGAGGGGTCAAGGCTTCTGGGAAATTGGGCTCTAGACATCTAAGGGCTGACAGAAAAAACAAGATGCTTGGCTTTGGCCCTTGGGCAGCTGGGGTCTGTATGCCCATGTCCATTCCCTCCTCTATCACCTTAGAGTTGGGGTGGGATTGGAGGTGAGGAGACAGACAAAAGTGAGTGAGAAGGACTGATAGGGCAGGACTAAGTGACTGAGAAAGGGACATAGACACTGAGACAGAAAAGGATAGTGAACAATAGAGAGATGGAAGAGAGCGAAATGAGAGAGAAAAGCAGAGACTGCTGACAAGCTGGACACAGAGCTCAAGGTGAGGGGAGATAGACTAGGGTAGACCAAAAGATAGAGGAGAGAAAGAAAAAGAAAGGGAGAGAGAAGAGATGGACAGACAAACTGATGGGCAGCTCCACCATCTCCCTTCCTGGTCTGTCTCCTCATGGCCTCTCCCTCTGCACCCCGCCCCCTCCTGCTTGGCCCAGGAGATCAGGGCAACCTTAAGGAGCCCTGGACAGCATTAGGAATGGTGAGAGAAACCCGAGCGCGCCCAGAGTCCCTGGCACCCAGCACCCAGCACCCACCTCTAGCAGCTGGTTTGGGGCTGGCACTTGCCTGGTCCCAGAGCACCAGAACCAGCAGCTCCTTGACCCTTTCCCCAGCTTTAGGCTCTTTAGGCCCCCACTTCTCAAACACCCATCTCAGAGGAACAAGATGAGTTCCGGAAAAGGCAACAACAAAAAAGAGCATTAAGGAGTCGCTATGTGCCAGGTAACGAATTCTGAGTGTTATCACATTTAATCTCAGAGGTAGCTATGTTTCTATGGAGTGGTTGATATTACTTTTTTCATTTGACATATGAGGAAACTGAGACTTAGAGAGTTAAAGAACTTGGCTGATGTCACACAGCCTGTATGTCTCAGAGCTGGGATTTAAATCAAGATCTGTCACATTTGGTAGCAAATTCTTTCTCTGCTACATAACCCCAAAGGGTTCTATCTAACTCTGAAGCAGAGATCTGAGCACAAGCTTCCATCGTGTTCAAAGGGAGGAAGGGGAGAGTGAGGGCCCTGCACTTTCTGGGGTTGGAAAAACAGTCAGCAGCCACTCTCTACGGCCACCAAAGTTGTCTTTTCTATTGATATGAGCACAGGGTGGGGTGGGAAGAAGGGGTGAAATGAGGATGGAGTGAAGCAGGGAAGCAAGGTGGGCAATTCTGGAGGTCATTTGTCTCCTTCAGATTCCTGTGTCCACTCCACTCTGAGATCTGAGGTAGGGAGAGGGCTAGATGGCAGCTCATGGGCCAAGGTGGGAGAACAGGGCCCTTGGTTTCAGGAGCCTAAGCCTCAATTCCCTTACCCTTTTCTGAGAATAATAATAGTTGCTACTTTTTGAGGTCTTACTTTACAGGCACTTTACATATTCAGCCTCCCTGTTCAATATGGTTGGCTAGCTAGTTTCTTGGACTTTCTTAGTCTCATTTGTCACTTGTCAAATGAGAACAGTAGTGCCTGCCTCATGAAGTTGTTGAGAGGATTGAATGAATCCACTTAAAGTACTGGCATGCCACAGAGGAAGCTCAATAAATATTTGCTAAATAAATTAACCCTCAGTTTATAGGTGGTGACAATCAGCTCAGAGAGGGGGAGTCACTTGACCAAGGTCACACAGCTAGCCAAGGATCTGAACCTATCTGTCTGGCTCCAGAGACAAGGTTTTCAGGCACTTCATTTTTTCTGGATAGGCTAGAGGTGGGAGAGGGACAAGGCAGGAACATAGTATGGATTGAGGAAACAGGAAACCATGAGGTAGGAAATCCAGGGCTTTTGACAGTTGGTTAGGTAAAGGCTTCAGGTGGGTTTGGAGGAGGTGGCAGTGAGCAAACTGGAGTATGTGTGTATATGTTTGCATGTGTATGTGAGGCACACATGTCAGGCAGGGCAGGGAGGAGCTGGGGCCTGGCTGGGGCAGGCCACTCCAGAGGGAAGCTCATTAGAGTAATTACCCAGTAGACAGAGCCCCACCCAACTCCGTGGGGAACTGCCAAATGCTTTATTTAAAGACAGTTCCCAATGCACTTTAGAGGGGGTGAATTCTCAGACCCCTGAATGCATGTCCATCTGTCCATCTCTGTGCCCTACCTAGCTCTAGGCATTTTGATCCTGCTCAGATTTCCCCTCCAGCACCAAGCCACATCTGACCCCTTCCACCCCACTGAGGTCTCTCTGGTCTTTACCCTTTTCTCTTCCCCAGAAATTCTGGCCAGGTCAGAGTCCCAACTCCTTAGCCAGCTATCTTAGGTAGGGTCTGCGGCTTCAAGCTCTGGAGATAAAGAATGGGAGGTTCTGCCATGAGCTGGCTCAGGAGTGGCGGTGTGTGGGTAGGTACAGGAGCCAGGAAAAGTGTCATGGTAAGGCTGTTGGTTAGTGTTGGTCTGAAGCTTGGGCCAGAGTGAGATTCAAATCAGAGAGAGGTATCAGGACTAGGGCCGCAAGTAGCACTCGGGCCCAAGGTGATGAAAATATGGGGTCAGTACTGGGTTCACATGGGAATTAGACTCTGCGGCCAAGGGAGAAATTAGACTGGAGTCTGGACTGGGATCTCACCGATAATCCATCTCTTTTTCTCTTCAGGACTTTGGCCTTTTCTCCCTCCCCAGAAACGCCTTAAACTGGGGGTTGCGGGAAGAGCCTTGAACCCCTGGGTCTTGCCTTCCTGACCGGGTTCCATGGTTCTGTTCCCTTCAGCCTCAATTTCTCCCATCTTAGCAGGAGGTCAGCTGAGGGCTGGAAAGGCTTTGAAGTCAAAGATGAAAGCAACGAGGGAGTGATTATGAACACCTACTCAAAACATCATCTCTAATAACCCCAGGGTGGATGTGGGTGGGGCACAGCTCAGAGGGAGGAGGTGACTAGGAAGGGAAGGAAGGCAGGCCCCTGGGAGATCTTCCCAGCCTGACAGGAAATGGCCTCCATCAGTGGGCCCTTCACTGCACTAGGGGCCCAGATGGAGAGGACAGTGAGAGAGGCACAGAACAGGGAAACTGAGCCCAGAGCCACCACCTTCAGCCTGGGCCCACCGTCTAGATCTTGAGCAAGCAGGTTGGGCCCCACCTGCTGGTCAGGTCCACCATGGATTCATGCATGGAGCATACACATGCCCCAGCATTCAGAAACTGAAAACCCGGGTACCAGACCCTGAAGGTGGGGCTCGAACCCTGGCTGGTAGTTTCTTTCCTCTCTCCTTTCCTCAAAGACAGCTAAAGTGTGTGGGCTGCCAGGCTTCCCATCTCTCTGGGAGCTGGGTGCAGGAGGGAGTTAATTACAGTGTCTTCCAGGGGAGATGTGGTAGGGGTCCATTGGTGGACACAGGCGTTCGTTCTATAGTGAGCTTTTGGTCTGGCTTGAGCAGCTTGCTGAGGTCCTCTTTAGGGCCTACTGCCCACGGGGAGATGCAGCTCACACTGGCCTATTGTGGACAAGCGTGGTGCTGCCTCTGGGGCCTGTGCCCGGGGTGGGGCCCGTGCCCAGGGTGGGGCCAGCATGCAGGGATTGCACAGGTTGGAGGAATGTGGAGCCTGTGCTCTGGGAGCTTGAGTCCAAGGTGTGTTGCTGACAGTCACTCTACAGTGAGGATAGTCTTCATAGATGGGTGGGGAGTCTCTTCCCTGCTAGAAATACTCACTGCATAGAAGGCAGGCGAATACTCATTCATTTATGGAATTACTTCCTTCATTTATTGAATAGATATGATGGTGTGCCAGGTGGAGGGGCAGACACAGTGGGAGAGAGAGTGAGGAGATACAAGAGGGAGAGAAAGAGATGGAGGAAAGAGGGCAGAGGGGGAGAAAGACTGCTATTGAGAAGTCAACAGGGGTCAATTAAAGAAGAAAAGCAAGAGCCAAGGAGGCAAACAGGAGAGGGTCTAGCAAAGGGCTGAGGCAGGAGCCCGACAGGCCCTGGGACACCAGTAAGGGGCCAGATGTCCCCAGTGGGGGACAGGGAGGCACAGGTATCTGGGCCTGCTGGGGGGCTCCTACCATAAACAAGGCCCAGGAACTGGCCTAGCCAGGGCAGAGGTCAGAGGTCAGGGGACACGGTAGGCCTGTGGACTAATGTGGAGGCAGGGGCCTTGGAGCCCACCACAGCTAGTCCCTCTCCTCCCCCACCCAGGGCTCCCTTCCGATGTAGGTCATGAGGATGGGGTGGCTCTGGCTGAAGAGCTGTCAGCGCCCAGCGGGTGTTCCCCTCCCCCATCTTTACTCTCTCCTTTGCCCCTTCCTCTCCTGGTGCCCCTGGCCCAAGGCAGGGGTGGGAGTGGGGTTGTGGGAGTAAAGAGGAAGAAGGAAGCCGGGAAGGAAGGGCCCAGGCAGCCAGAGCAGGGAGAGAGAGAGGCAGGTCCCGGCGTGTTGGGGCAGGATGGCTGCGGAGACAGGATCCGAGCTGCAGGGGCCCCGGGATGGACAGTTTCCCACCCCTTCTTCTCCCAAGCCCCTTTATCTCCAGCCCTCAGGTCTCCACCTTCCACCACACACACCTCGAGGCTACTCCTACCATCTTCCACCCCCACCCACCCCCCACTTCCTCCTTTCCCTCTTATCCTGGGCCCAGAAGGATGTCGGAGTGTCTGAGCTAAGGGTGGGGAAAGGCGCAGGAGGGAGGGGGGACAGGTCAGAACCTCTCCTTCAACTCCACCAGCCAGGACCAACCCCCTCCCCCAGCTTCTCATAAACTGTCATATAATATTCATGAGCCTCATGAATACGCAATATTCTCATTATGGGGTGGGGGTCTTACTGGGCTCTGCCTCCCCCCTTACCACTCTCTAGATTACCGGGAGAAGCGGCAGCTTGGGGAGGAGGGGACCCCAGATGTGAAGCCAGATGAAGGGGGAGGGGAACCGGTCGCTGACGGGCGGCCGCAGTCACCGCGGTGCCGGGAGGTTGGGGGGGGGGGTGACCTGCTGAGAGGGACCCAGGAGCCTGGAACCTGGAGCCGCACAGCCCACTCACCGAGGATCATGCTGGGGACCCAGGCGCCGGGGGTTCCGTGTCGCTCTGTCCCGGGGGCCGTTCTGGCCGGGCTGGGGGTACGGGGGGAGGAGTCGGGGGAGGAGCAGAAGCCGGCCGAGGCGGAGCGGGGGCGGAGCCCGCAGCAGGTGAAGACGGGAGGAGGGGGGACCCTGACACCCAGGGATCCGTGAGGGGGCGTCCTGGCGGCTCCTCGCCGCGTCACGCTTTCTCTTGTTCTTGCTGCCCCTGGGTCTCCTGGATCTGGAGCCAGAGCTGAGGGAACAACACATCTAGAAGACAGAGTGAGGTGGTGGAGGAAGCTGTAAACTAAGATGCATGGGTTCCTGCGAAGCGCTGAGTCTGAGGTCGGGAAGTTTGGTCATGAGCTGATATGGGGTGGCAGACGCCTAAGTACTCCGGGGAGGGACGGAGTCTGGGTTGAGTGGGACCCCTGGGTCCTCTCCAGAGTGATAGGTTTGGCAGGGCCCAGGCAGAGAATGTTTGGGTTCTCCTTTGATTCTCTGACTTTGGAGCAGGATGCCTGGGGGCTGGGTCTCAGAGGTGAAATGTGGATTTGAAGTTAGATCCCAGGTTGAACTCTGGCTGGGGTCTGAATGTCTAGGTTTTTAGGGAAAGTCTGAGTGAAGAGGTTGTACTCAATGGATCCAAAGAGGTGGAAATAGAAGCTTGCAGCTGAGGTCATTAGAGCAACCAGAAGATGACACAAGATCCAGAAATGAGGCTTAACCTTGTAGAGATGACCTGGGTTGGGGCGGATTTGGGAGCATCCATCCAGGGCCTGAGCCCCGGCCATTTCCCACTAAGGTGAGCTTGGGTTGAGGAGGACTGATGGGGGTGTCTGGTGAGTTGGAGGGGAAGGTGAAGGATAGGATAGAATGTGTGGGCTGGGGAGAATGTCTGTGGGGAAGCAGCATACAGGACACAGGATGTATTCTAAGAATCAACAGGTGGACTTAGCTGGAAGCAGGCCACTGGGACCCTAGCATGAGGCTGGAGTCTGGGAGTCTGCAAGGTGTCTGGGGAAGATGCAGCTGCTGCAGCCTGGACCTGTCTGTACCTGCCCCAGGGAGGTACGAGGGAGGGCAGGAGGAAGACTTCCCAGAATGCCAGGCAGCCAGCTTCAGGCCAACCCAGCCAGAGGGAAAAGAGGTATGACTGGGAACTAGAACACTTGGGATTTAGGGAGGGTGGAGGCAGGGAGGAAGATGGTGGGTGGGAGGGTGACAGGACTGTAGTCTTGAAACAGCCTAGGAAGGGGAAGGGGACTGGAGACTGGTATTCCTGGGTTCTGCAGGAAAGTGGGGACTAGATGGCTATTAAGGTACAGGAAGTTCAAGTTCCTATTTCTGGGCCTGAGCAGTCTCTTGCCCTCACCCCACTGATATGGTTTGAAAAAAAGATCTGTTTCTTTTCCAGCCAAGATGCTCCAGCTCAAGGGCAAGAGAATGTTGGCAGTGCCTATGCTGTGAAATGTTCTGATCCAAAGGCCCAGACATCTTAGGGGACAGTGGCCTTGGGGCCCAAGTCTGGCCTGGGAGAGAATGTGGGGTCTCCAAGCTCACCAGTGGAGGTTCTCTTGCTCCAGATCCAACCTACCAGCATACTGTTCAACCCTAGTATCACAAAGCCTGCTTCTCCCCAGACCCTGTTATCCACCCCCTACACATACACTCCTTGCCTCTTCCCATTTTTTTTCTCCTCCCAGGTGGATTCTGAGAACAAACAAGAGTCAGCATCAGGAGTGGTACTAGTGTTAGAGACCCCTTTGCCCTCAGCTGTGTCCACCCTCCCATCCTGCCCCCATGGACTCTGAGTTAGGGAAGTCTTAGAAAGGGGGTTGAGCTTACTAAGGGTAGGCAGCTGGCTGGAGGGTGGGGTGACCTTGCAGGCAGCTGAGGGTGGGGGTGCAGCGTTCGGGGTGAATTCATTATTGATGAGCCCTGCACCCCGGGCTACTAATGAGCCCAGGCAGGCTGCTCTAATTGATGTCAAGAAACTTGAGACCCCCAGATCAGCTTCCCGCCTGCCAGCTGCCTCTCCTGAGCCCCCTCCCCCGCCCTGTACACCCAGCTGCTCTGTTCCCTCCTGGGGGCCTCTCCCTCCCATTGCAATAGACAAGGTTAGGGCTCAGGCCTCCTAGGCTCCCCCATCCTCATACCCTTCTGGATCACTCAAGCCTCAGGATGGGAGGCAGCATATTCTGGAGGGGCTGAAAGACTTGGAGAGGAAACAGACCAGGGCCTGAGAATTACAGTTCAGGACAGAGAGGCCGGTGTGGATTTAATCTGCAGCGTTTCTCAGCCCAAGAATTCCTTCTTTAAGATATTGTGCACCCTTGGGAGTGCACCGAGACTCAAAGGTATAGGCACTGCACGGACACATCCGTGACACCAGTCAGCATACCCCACCCACCTTCCCTCATTTCCCCATCCCCACAGTGAAAGAAATCTCAGATCTGGGCCCTGGAATTTGGCCGATGCCACCTCCGCCCCTCCCCCAGGAGGGGGAGTATAGGGTTTCCTTCTCTGAGAATTCCCAGTGCCTCTGCCATGGCTGCTAGCCTGGAGATACTGGTGGCTCTGCTCCATCAGGTCTCTCCCTCCCCATCAGTCCCTCTTCATTAACGGGTTCTAGGAAGAAGTTCCTGAGGTACAGAATTATAAGAAGTGACAGATTGGAATGTGAAGCAGGATTGGTCTCCCAGGAGAGATACTCTGAGGTGATGCAGTCCCTGTTAGGCAGGGGCCTGAGTTAATAAGAATAGCTCTGGTGATGGGGATTGAGGGTAAGGTGGATCGCATAACCTTTTCCCAAAATTCCCATAAATTTGCGGTTATGCTGCCCTCTGGTGGCCAAATTCTGGTCTAGCATGACGTGGACATCTCCCCTTCCAACAGTCCCATTAAAATTTCAGCACCCCTCTCCTTCCTCTTGCTACACAAGGGCCTGGAGGGGACAGACAACCCTGAGGAGCTCCCTCACTGACTTCTCTTCCAAGACCTGAGCCCTATGGTTGGTTAAGGAGGACTTTCACAGTCAGACAAGGCTGAATTTCACTCTGCTCTGGCACTTACTGTATGACCTTGGGCAGCTTACATAACCTCTTTGGACCTCAATTTCCCATTATGGAAATGGGGTTAATTGTACCTACTTCACGGGATTGCTGACAAAAATTAAATGAAATAATGCATGTAAACTATTTAACACCCTTTCTACCCACCAGCATACAATAAACAACAAAAACAAAACAAAGAAAAACCTAATTGGCTTTCTTCTGATTTAGTTCTGTGGCATTTTCTCTCAATCCATTTCATAATTCTTTTTAGGGAGGCCCAAGTGAGTCTTCTGAACCACCTTTTCCTACCTCTAATTTGGACCTCCCCTTTGCATTCTTCCCTAATCCTCAGACCCAAAGAGAAGGTATTCCTTTCCTTTCTCTTGAGAAGGGATTGAGGACCAGACCTGGTGGGGCTGGGTGACAGGTCAAGCCCTCCCGTCACCCCTTCCATCACCTCTTTCACCTCATATAAGGGATCCCCAAAACTAGTTCCACAGTTCCTGGGGGGTGGGGTGGGGGGGTCATACTCCTGGCTCCCAGTGGAAAGAAGCTGTGAGAAACATGGGCATTTCCTACCCACCAAGCTGTGCGGTTCCAGGATGGGTTTGGAAAGAGTAGGGTAGCACACATATTCCAGCTCTGGTCAGTGGGGGCACCGGGCCGGGTTTATTGCACTTGCAACAGAGTTTAAATAAGTCCCGGGTGTCCGGAGCCGAGGTGATGGGAGGGTAGGGCAAGGAGAGGAAGGGCAGCGTCAGTGCAGCTGGCGGGCAGAACTCAAATCCTGCAGGCCTGGGACAGTGGGCTCCCCTTTCCTGGGGTACTGTGAGGGCCTGCATCTGGCTAGGCTGAGGTTCCAGATCTGTTGCCACCATGGCCCCTTCAGGGTCCTGGGCAATCCTGACTTCTCCTGGGTCAGAGGTGGACTGGGCCTCCAGGCCCAGGTCTGGAGCAGGCTCAGATGTAGGCCTGGGTCTGCCCGATCAGGTTCCCAATGTCCGAGTCTGGGTCCCAGATCAACTCCAGGCCCCACTAGAGTTCTGATACCCTTGGAGCTGGTTCTGGGTCAGCATTGATCCTTGTTTGGGATCTGTCCTGAGCTGGGCTTGGGGCACCATCCACGGTTAGTGTTCCTTGTTGGCCCACGACAGTGAGGGCTGTCCAGAACTGCCAGGTCTCACTTCCCAGGTTCCAGGTTCTTAGCTTAGGGTTTCCTGTGGATCTCTGGCAAGGCTGAGGACAGATTTTTGCAGACTGGAGCTGGATAGGAAGTCCTGGGGCACGTCTGGCCTAGAGTACTGGGACTAGACTTCCCCAGTTCAGTTCCAAGTTGTTTTCAGGAAACTTTCCAAAATGCAAAAGCTGCAGGGAGGCTGGGGCCTCTGTCCCTGGATCTGAGTTTCCCCATCCGTGAGGAGGGCATGTGTAAACGAGGGTCCTTCACAGTGCACGGGGGGAGGGGATCCCCAGCTCCTCACCTCCCGGCTCTGGCCCTTCAAGTATGTCTCTGGGCCGGGGAGAGGAGCTTCTCCCTGGCCCTCAGCACCTTCATAAAGTGCCCAGTCCCCTCCCTGTCAGTAGACTGAGAGTGGAGGGACTGGGCCTTCAGCATTGGGAGTCTGGGATTGGGAGGAGTCAGGCATCAGAGGTGGCTGGAGGCTTGAGCTGAGCTTTTTCCATGGCAGTGCCGTATGGGAGGGAGCGTTTGAAGAATCCGAGCTAATGAGGGGAGAAGGAGGGACAGTTATAGATACCCTGGCTCCCATTTCTCCCTATATCATATCCTAGGTGGGAATGAAGAGGACTCTAGGGCCTCCAATATTCCCATCTTGCAAAAGTGGCCTAGATTTAGGCTATTAAGATTCTCTCTCCAAGAGGTCCAATGGGCCAGGAGGGCTAAAGCTTGGGGTGCTTTGGTATAAGAGGGTCTTTACACCAGTGCCATAAAAATGCCCCCAGTTAAGCCAGGGATGGCAAATGGGTTTGAACTCAAGCTCCGTGTCTGATCGCCTAGTGGTGGCTGCCTCCTGTGAAGGATTCTGAGGCCACTTCTAGAGTCTGATCAGTTAGTACTGGCTGCCATGGGTTTTTGGAGGCTGTGACATCACAAATGCCACATATTTGTCACCTGAGAGTAACGTTGATTTTGCAAATATAGGCAAACGTAGGAGCTTGAGCCAAAAGACTTTTTCTAAGCTAGGGGCTGTAGAATGAAGGAAGGATCCCCCAGGCAGGGGCGGAATGCGGTGCAATGTGGCCAGGGCAGAGGAGGGGGCAAGTGGCTAGAGAACTGGTCTGGAGGCAGATGCTGGGGACTATTGGGTCAAGGGCAGAGCCTGGTAAGAGGGTAGCTAAGTCATGGGTAGGAGCTGGCTGACCTTGTAGAGGATGTAGATGAGCAGACCTAGGAGCAGGAGGCCGATGAGGATGGCTAGGATAATGATCCACAGTGGGACACCGTGGCTGCCCTCCGCCTTGGTCCACTGCACGGTCGTGGCCACCTATGGAGCAAGTCAGGAGAGGTCAATGCCAGCCATCAGTTCTTCCCATCCAACACTTAGCTCCCACTTGCCATTGGACCTAGACTCACTTCCCACTTCCCATCTTGGGCTAACAGAATTCTGATCTTCAAAATTTTGATTCCTAAAATGTTCATTATTGTCTCTTACTTCTGGGCTTTCACACCTGCTAATTCCCTCTCCCCAGAGAATATGCCTTTCCTGACTGGTTAGCCTGCTAGTTCCTATTTATTCTTCAGGTCTCAGCTTAAACATTACTTCTTCCAGGAAGACTTTCCCGACACTGCAAGGCTCTGCACTCTGAACCCTATCTTCCTTGGCCCAGACCCCTGGCCCTGAACTCACCTGGAGCTCCTTTAGGGGAAGCTGCCGGGGCAGGATTCGGTAGGGCATCTTCAGGGCTTCATACACAGCTTCACACTGCAGGCTAAATGGCTGGTGCTCCCGCTGTGGGTGGGAGCAGGGTGTTCAGGGAGGCGCCTTTTGGGATCCAGAGGACAAAGGACTCCCCATGGCCTGGCTAAGGTCGTGATCTCTCCCTATGTGCACTCATTTCCTTTGGAATCATTCACTCTTGAATCTCTGTGTTCTTTATATGAGATAATAAATGTGCATTTGAATAGTTATAACTAAATAATGTATAATTAGATAACTGCATGTTCATTCATGTAGGCTAATCACCCAGGATAATGCCTGGGCCATAGTGTGCGCTTAACAAATGTGGCTCTTTACTATTTCTTCATCTGTTTGCCTCTCCACTATGATTCATCTTCCATCTTTTTGTTTTTTTTTTCTTTCTTTCTGTTTTTCTACCATTCTCTGCAAGCTGGTCTCCCTCCAGCCCTCTCTCCAGTCACACCCAGTGGAGCCACCAGGTGGCGCCAAGGAATGCAGTCTTGCCTAAACAAGAGCGAGGGAGGGGAGCTGGAGTGTCTGGGTCCCATTCACCAAAGGTGGCTAGGGCAGTGGGCCAAGAGAGAGCCACTCTGGCTGGCCCGAAGGTCAGTGGTCAAGGCTGAGTAGGGCTCTCTCACATGCAGGAAGGTCTTGGCCCACACTCGGAAATGCAGTTGCAGACTTCGGCTCTCTTGCCGGTGCAATGGCCCAATCTCACAGCGCAGTCTGAAACACTCCACCTCTGGGCATTTCTGGGAAAAAAGTGGAGGCTTGAACTGGAGTTCTGACCTTCTGGTGGCTCTGAGAACCCAAGTCCCAGTACGACTTACCAGGATCTGAGGCCCAGGGGAGGCTGGGCTCTGGCCTGGAGCTTCCCGCCTTTGCAGCCGATGGTGCTGGGAACCCTCGGGATCCAACTGGGAGAGGAAAGAGACCCTTAGCTGCCCCTCCCACCTCATTACAGTGTCTAAGTTGGCATCTAAGTCAGTTAGCCAGTGTCAAAGTTTAAACCTGTTCTTTTTCTATCCAGCTGACCACCTCCAATAGCAAGGAACCAAGCTTAGCACTGAAATGGAAATGAATTGAACTTGGTCATTACAGGTTATGGGGAAGTGTGTAAATAATTAGGCCTCTGTCCCTGCTTTAGCGGCTTCTGTTCCTTCTGCTTGGAATGCTCTTCCCTGAGTCTTCATAAAGCGGGTTCAGCCTGTCTTTCAGGCTTCAGTTCAACTCTTACCTCAAGAGATTTTCCCTGATGACTCAGTCTCCAGCCCCTCAGCCCCCAGCATGTTAGTACTGCACTTCATCACTTTTAAATAGCTGTTAATCTATCCTTTTTCATTTTGTCTATTACCCTCCACTGAAATGTAAGCACCATGAAAGCTTGTTGGTCTTGTTCAGGGAGATATCTCCTGAGCTTATAACAGTGAATAGTGTAGATGCTCATTTAATTAAATTTTCTTAACGAGTAAAAGAACTTTAAACCAGGCACCAGGGCCCAGGGAAACAGGGGCGAAGAAGGCTCCAGAGGAGGTGGCACAGAGCTGGGTCCTAGGAATATGCCAGGGAAAGAAGTAAGAGAAGGATGTTTCAGGCGGTGTATAAAGTCTTTTTCCTTCCCAAGGCCTTGAGGTGTTTGTGGTCTCAGTCCTAGCTTCAAGCACATCCTCATTGGCTCTTCCAGCCCCCCAGTGAATTTCTCTACTCCCCTAGCCCTGGTCCCTCCCCCAGGCCAGTCTCCAGGCCCTTCACCTCCAGGCCCTGTGGGTTGAGGGGGTGACTGGTGGTGCAGTTGCTGAATCCTGTGATCCTGGTCATGTAGAGGAGCTTCTGACCTTCCATAGCATGGGGACAGCTGAGCTCCAGCACGCCCTGGCTAATGGAGCTGGGGCCCAGGTTGATGAGCT
This sequence comes from Smutsia gigantea, assembly GCA_032199065.1. Taxonomy (NCBI): domain Eukaryota; kingdom Metazoa; phylum Chordata; class Mammalia; order Pholidota; family Manidae; genus Smutsia; species Smutsia gigantea. Next base: position 13,793 of record JAVSCE010005180.1, on the reverse strand, counting down.
AAGGAGAGGAGAATGCAATCATATTGAGAAGGAAGAGAACTGTTCTGCCCCACTGAGAAGCAGGGTCACCACAGCCCACTCTACCCTGATGCAAGTCTCCTGCCTCAGAAGGGAAAGAGGAAGTCAGCAGAGACAAATCCTCTACAGCCAACACTCCTGCAGGCGGCTCCACCCTCCCCTTCCAAGTCAGTCTCCAGGCCTGTCTGTGCTCTGGCTGTCTCTCACTCGGCCCCTGCCCAGGCTTTCGCATATCACCACCTCCCTCCTCTCAGCGGCTCACTCTGGCCCCAGCCTGTGTCACTCACACTATCTCCTCCTTCCCTGCCATTCATTCTGGGCCTGACCCTCCACTCCCAGCCACTGCCCAGGACCTGGCTCTTCCTGCTTCTATCCCTCCTCACCTCATAGACATGGTGGACAGCAGGACCCACGTCCCCCTCCTCCTGAGGCTGGTCTTGGGGATGCCAGTCGCTCACCGGGAACAGCACTGCCTCAGGCTTGGACACACTGAGGAGGAGAGTGGTTTAGAGGACAGTGGAGGCGACCCCGTGTGCATCCTTACCTAGAAGTCTGTCTTCCCCCCCCCCGACAGGCCCCATTTTACCCTGGCACTGACCCGTTAAGGGAAACCTGGGCCTGAGCCTCCACTGAGAGCCGGAAGGAAACCACATCGCTTTGCGAGTTGTTGAGATTCTTGCTGTGGGAAGGAGAGAGTGAGGTGGAGCTGGAGCCCGGCTAGGTTGAATTCACCCGGCCCAGGCTCCACCCATGCCCCGCCCCTGGGTCCCGCCCCCAACTCGTCCGCTGCCCGACGCCACCCATTCCCTACCTGAGAATCTGGAAGTCAAACTGGATGGTTTTCTTCGTGTCACGGAGATGAGGGACTGTGAACCGAAGGCCTCCCCAGATCTGCGGGACGGGGAAGGAGGGCAGGGGCCTGTCAGAGTGGGCGCTCGCCCCACTCCAATTCCAGCCGCCCTTCCCATCACATAGCTCTGCACTGGACAGGCAGGCTATCGTCCGCTCAGGCCCTCTCCCCGCTGCCAACTTACACTGGCCCCTGCCTTCATGGGGTTGCCCAGATCACAAACCAGTAGGCGGCTCTGGTTCACAGCAAAGTAGTCACAGCTCAGGCTGGAAAAGTTCTGAGGATAGGGTGGGGTGGTGAGGTTTGGTGCCTCTCTGACAGGATCTCCTCCCAAGCCCTGCCTGAGAGTCCACTCTCACCCCGGGGTGTCTGACAAGTCCCGAGTACTCAGCCTCCGGAGGAGCGGTGACCCGAAGCTCAGCCTCGTAGGCGCCGCCCTCACCCACATTCTGGGCATGGAAAGTTAGGTTTAGGGAGTTCTTGTCTCCCAGGTACACGTGGTTCTGCTCCCTGGAGGGGACACACAGGGGTAAGGGATACTGGGCAATTAATCCCCACACCAGGACAATAGTCCATAATAATGATAATAACATACTGATAATAGATGTCGTCCAGTGAGTTCCAACTCTATGGCAGGCACTAGGCCAGATGCTTTATGTAAATTATTTCATTTAATCCTTCCAAAAAGCTAGAAAAATAGATGCAATTATTCCCACTATACAGATGACAAAGCTGAAGCTCAGAGAAGTTGAGTAACTTCCTAAGGGTAACTTGGGAAGTTGAGTAATTTCCATACAGCTAGCTATTCTCCTGTTTCAGAAGCCAGGTGCTTCCAAGCTCCACATGTCCTCATAGAAGCCCTTGGCATCTGGAATCTCCCAGCTCGATGTCAGCCTTTACTTACCCAAACACTTCCAGCTGTAGGTCCGGCACACAGATGTTGTCTTCTCCACAATCCAGCAAGATCTGAGCCTGGGAAGTAGGGTAGCCTTGAGAGGGGGAATTTAGACCCCTGCTGGGCTGCAGACTCCCTCTCCCAGGGCCCTACTCACAGGTGCCCAGGCCTGTCTCCTCCCAGGTCCCATCCCCCCAACCCCCTCCGTCCTCACCTTGTCCTCAATGCGGCTCTTGCTCTGGTAGTGTAAGACTGGCCGGAGGCCATGGCTATCCACAGGGGATTGGGGGTCCAGTGAGAAGTTGAGGGCAATATGAATCGGAGAGAGTTTGTCTCGGAACTCTGACTCGTTCTGGGGCAGGAGAGAAGGTTTACAGAGTGAAGGGACACTGGGGACTTGGTGGCCTACTCCTCAGTCTCTCATGTATCCCTTTGTCCACTCAGGGCCCTTGAGAATCCAAGTGTCCAAATTTGACCATCCTCATTGCTTCAGAGGACTTGGCAGTCCGTTTCCCAGCTCCTCCGACAGAAGGGGTTCTGTCCTCAGGCCTCCAAAGTCCCAAGCCTTTCACTGGACTCTCCCCATCTCTTTTCCTTCAGAAGGGGTCCCCAGTTCTATGTGGCCATCCTCCCCAGGCCAGTCTATTCCCTGCCCATGGGGCCATACCCTGAGGTAGATCTTCATCTCTCTGCAATCTTCCCGAGCCCCATTCTGGATAAGCAGAGTCTGGGTTAGGGTTGCCTGTCTGGAGGTCAGGAAAAGTGCCCGGCGTACACCTCCCTTCTGCTTCTGCCAGTCCAACTGGAGCTCCACCGTGAAGCCTGCAGTGGGGATCTGTGTTAAGGAGAATCTGCCTCTCCCTCCTAATCCATTCAGAGAGAAGGGAGGTGCCCAGGTCCCCAGCCCCTTCATCCCCTGTCCCAGTGCTGGAGAGATTCAGGCAGTCTCCCTCACCAATGGAGTCAGGAACATGTTTCCCAGAAGCATTGAGGCAGAAGCTAAGGTTGATGCTGGAGGAAGACCAAGAGGAAAGCTGGTGCATCCAACTGGAACAGGTATCTTCCACCTGCACCCCCCTCCCCCCCCATGACCGACCCAGACTAGGACACCAGTGTTTGTCCCCTACCCCAGACCTCCTCTCCCTGTCTCTCCCAGGCACACACTGGTGTATCCCAGACTCAGCCCCTGCAGTCCCCTGGGCCCCAGCTCACCAAGCCACGGGGTTCCCCTCCAAGCTGCAGCTGCGCTCCTCTGGGTTGAACATGGCAGGGAAGATGGTGAGGGAGGCACTGGCAGACACTATGGGGCGACCCCTGCCAAGAGTGGATGCTGGGTTCAGTAGAAGCAGGACTACTCTGGAACCTGGGCTTGGGAGGCTTATGCCCACGCCCTAGGATCCCAGTGGTCTTTGTACTTTTCCAACCACAGCCTTACTGAGAAATTCCCCAGTTCTCACTTCTCCCAGGCTGCCCCCTTGGAGTTCATACCTGTATACCACAGCCTTGTCCACACCAAAGGACCCCACAATCAGATCTGCAAGAAGTCAAGAAACTACTTACAGCAAGCTCCGAATCAGGATTGTTCCTTCCTAACCCCCTTCTGGTTTCATTAGTCGAGGAGGCTGAAGTGGAGGGACAGTGCCATCTTGTGGCACTACCCTAGAACTGCACTCAGGGGCTTAGGAAAGTGTCAAAGACAGGGTAGGGGGTCTGTGACCAGGGAATCCCAAAGTGAAAGTGGCCTCAGGCACAACTCACCAGGGTATCCGTTGCCATCCAGGTCTCGGCCTCCACGAAGGGCAGAGCCAAAGAAGTCTGGTGTGTGGCCGGCTGCCCACAGGGGCAGCAGAACCTGGGAAGGCTTAGAGCCTAGCCCCCCTGAGCCCCCAGGGAATACAAACACCACTCCCTGCTGGGTCTCCCCACCAAAGGGAGCCCCGATGGCCACATCTGCAAGATATACAACACACACCAGTCAGCAGGCCAGGAATTCAGGAGTCCAAGTCTTTACCCCCAGATCCTAGGATGCAGAATCCTATTTTTCCCATCTGTCATTCCTTGTATTCTAATCTTTTCAAGCCCCAGGACTTCACCATTGGGATCTTAAAGTCTACACATCTCCTTGGGAAGTCGCTGTAGGTCTGGTATCATAGCTATAGTCCTCTTCTCCCCAGATCCTTTCTGACTCAGGCCCCAAGGTCCTCAGCTCCTTGAGCCCAAGGTATTTACCATTGTAGCCATCCTGGTCCAGGTCCCCCAGGGGCGTCAAGGAGCTGCCAAATCGGCCAAACTCATCATGGCCAGTGAGGGTGAGGGTGGGTGTGGGCTCCATGCCAGCTGGGTGCTGCAGGTAGATGTAGACCCTGCCCACCTCCTGAGGCCGCCCATCCGCTGTCCGCTCCATGAGCAGGGGTGCCCCCACCAGCAAGTCGGCCAGCCTGAGGGTAGGCAAAATACCCAGCCATCTTGGTACCCCACCCTGCCACCTCCCTGCCCGAGTTCTAGTGCCAGGAAATCCCAGGCATCCTGGATCTCAGCATCCCTCCCACCACGTGAGAAGACCTGAGGTCTCTGGTCTTTAGCTCTCAACTGTCTCCTTGCTCCTGAGCGAGCAAATGCAGTCACCAGGAGGAGAATCCAGGGGAAAACTCTCCTTGTAGTTTTCTGTCCTGCCCCCAACTCTTCCCGCCCGGAGCTGGAAGGACACTGCGGTGTGCTCCTTTCCTCCTTACTCACCCATCCCCGTTGATGTCTGTGGCAGCCACTGCATAGCCAAAGTAGGATGCCATCTGAGGGGATAAGGGCAGCACTGTGTCAGAGCCAGGAGTCAGTCAACGGGGGCAGTGGGGACTGGTCAGGCTGCAGGGAGTCTGAGAAGCCGAGCTTACTGGGGCGGGGCCAGGGCTGGGTTGGCAGAGGGCCACGCTGGGTGTGGAGGGGTGTCCTCACCTGTTCCCCTGAGAAGTTGTATAGGGATCGGACGTCTGAGCCATTAAGGATGGTGACCTGCGGATCAAGAGAAATGCCCATTGGTCCCAGACGTTCAGACCATCTCATGGACTGAGGAAAGATGGGTACAGAATACCCAGGGGCAGGCATTCCTTGCAGACACATACCACTTGTCCCCTCTTTCCTGAGCTTTGCCTTCACATTCCTATCTCTATGCAGGGTAGCTCTACCCCATAATAATAACTTTATTATTTTCTCCTTATCATTTATCAACTACTGACAGATTTCACATTTATCTGTTGTCCATTTCTATCCACCAAAATAAGATCAGTGGGGGCAGGAACTTGGTTTTGTTCTTTGCTTTCTCTTTAGTGAGGAGTAGACAATAATTACTAGTTGGATGACTGAACATGTGTTGAGACCTCAGTCATTCCTCATCGTCCAGCTCTCCTGAAGCACAAACACTCAGGTCTCCCCTCTGTCCACACTTAGCAACTGGCCCTACCAGTCCCCTCATCTCCAGACTCCTTGCTCTATTCCGACTCTCATGCTGTTCCGCTGGAGTCAGCCCTCTCCCAGGACTGCCAGACTGCTTCCTGGCCAGTGCCCTGCCCCTCAGCGCCCTGCCTCCATCCCAGCTGACAGACCAGTGGCCCCAGACCGGGTCTGGGAGGAACACCCCCCCACTTGGCAACAGTAATTCCCTGCAGCCACTTCCCAAAGTCTCCACTTCTTGGCTGGTCCTCTAAGGCCCTGGAGAATCGGGCCCCAGACTCCCTGTTTCTGTTCAACCTTTCCTTATTCTCTACACCCTCACTCAGCCCACAGTCTGCTACGCTAGCCTGACTTTTTTCTTTTCTTCCATAACTTCTTGCATGTTCAGGCCGAGGATGCCCTCTCATCTCATCTCCACTGATCCTTCATAGAACTTTCTCTGATCCATCCCTGATATAGAAAGGAGGTTATTTCTTCCACTCAACTACTGTATCATCTTGACCACTTTTCTGAAATTTATCATAGTGCAGAAGGAATGCTGACTTTGGAATAAGACGGATCTGGTTTTAAATCTCTCTTGCCACTTACTAGATGGGTGAGATGGGTGATCTTAAACAGCTTCCTCGGTCTCTTAGAGCCTCAGCTTTCTCGTGTGTAAAATGTGAATGATAATATCCAACCCAATAAACTTGTGGGAATCAATAGTGGCTGCGCCTTAGATTATATATGTGGACCTTATCTTACATACTTGCTTGGAATCACCTTATGTGATAGCGTATGATGTCTTATCCATCTTCTTATCTCTTACTTTGCCTTAATATGTATCGTTAATTAAACACACCCCTCTGGCATTCTTATCTATATCCTTTTTAAAGCACTTGTCATGGTCTAATAATAACAGCTGCCAGTTGTACACTGCCTACCAGTTCACTGAGTACTTTCACATGCATTATCTCACTTCATCCTTACAAGAGCCTTCTGAGGTCAGAACTATTATTATCCCATTATACAGAGAGGTTAAGCAGGCTCAGGGCTTTTATGGAATGAAGGGGGGGTATGAATAAATAAATAACAGAATGGTTCATCCAGAGGAAGTGCTGGAACTTGAACCTGGGTCTCCCTCTGGAGCTTGTGTTTTGACCCACTTTTCAATCTTCACAAACTGCCATGCATGGTTCTTTGTGACTATCCAGGGGAAGAGAGGGGAAGGGAGGGAAGGAGAGGGAGGGAGGGAGGATCAGGTTGGGTCTTACATAACCGTAGGTGAGGTTCCCTTTGGGCACACCAGCAACAAAGTCTGCAAAGAGAGAGAAAGTTGTGGGCTAAGGGCAGGGAAAGGAGAGTCAGACAAGACTGGTGTTTCAGTTCCTGTGGCCCCAGGTCCTGGTCTCTGTCTGCCCCCACCCTTGGCCACCGCCTCGGGACACACTCACCTTCCATGTCATCACCACTGAATTCACCCACAGCAACTGAGTATCCTGGGGGACAGGGTGGGTGGATATTAGTAATATTGCCTCAGGGACTGCTCTGCTCTGGCCTATCCTTCAATCCCTCCCCTGCCCTTACTGCGCCTTCATAGGCAGCCTGCACATGACAGTATGGCAGGGGGCTGGGGATGCCTGAGTAGGAGAAGGGAGGTAAAGGGGTGAATGAGGACAGGGTACCTGAGCTTCTTCTCCCCCTGCGTTTCCCTCCCCACTTGCTCACTCACCCAGGTAGCTGTCGTCATAGATGGAACTGGCCTGGCGGGTCTGCAGCTGCCCCTGAACCAGGTTGATCAGGTACTCAGGGTAATAGGATTCAGCAATCTGCTCCTGGGTGGCGGACAGGATCTGGCCTGGGGAAGGGTATGAGGAGGGGATGGATGCAGGGGAAGGGGAGTGGACGGGACGCTGGGGGCTGCTGGGCAGGATTTCAGAAGTCTGGTTCAAGGAAGTAAATCTTGTGGAGGGCGGTGGAAGAGGACATGTTAGTCTCAAGAAAAGGAGAGGAGAATTGGGAGGGGGCAGAGGAGGGAAGGATGGTGATGTCAGGCTGGGAGCAGGGATTAGAGGTCATGTGCCAGGGCACTAAGGGACAGCAGAGGAGGGACTTACCTTGCCAGAAATAGCTCCCTGGACCACCTAGAACCACACGCCCAGTCTGTGGGGGGAAAGAATGAGTTCACACATGGTCCTGATACCCCTATGCCCACCACCCACAGGCACCCCTCTCCCAGACCACCCTCTCACCTTGGTGAACTCAGCACTGAAGCCTCCTTGGCAGTAACCCTGTCCAGCTGCCCAGCTGAAATCTATGATAGGAGAAGGTAGTGAGAAGGAGCCCACAGAGACGGGTCGTGCAGGAGGCGAGAGAACTTGGGGGCGGAGGTGGAAGAGGGAGCCACAGAAAAGATCTCCTTGGTCCAGACAGTGAGTATAAGGGCCGACGGTAGGGCGCTGTAGGGAGTCACAGAGACGGCAGACACAGGGCATGGGGCCCCTGTTGCCCTACCTGAGCGGCAAGGTGCATACTCCAGAACTCGGGTGAAGTTGTCGGTGGAGAGGTAGCAGGTGCCCACAGGATCGCTCAGGGGCTCCTTCTCTGTGCGCCAGCTGTATAGTGGAGCACAGGCCTGGGAGGCCACAGGAGGAGGGGGCTTCAGCTTTGGTCCAACGGACCCTCTCCTCCCTCCCCCCAAGCTTGTGCTCCACTATACACAGTCACTGCTTCTCCCCTGGCTCCACACCACGGAGCTACTGGACTCTCACCAAGATGGAGGAGCTGTGGGCACGAACCGTCGCTCCGAACCACTGTAAGGACTTGAACTCCACAGGCTCCTCTCCCTCTAGGCTGGACAGTGAGGACTCCAGCATCCGAGAGCCTTGGGGAAGTGAAAAGGGGAGTCACTCCAGGTTATGGGCGGCTGAGCCCTCGAGTGGCCTGCCCCTCCAGTGTGGGGTGCCTGAGCACGTGCCACCCCTAAGCCCCATGACTCACTGGGAAGGAGAGGGTCTTTTCTTTAGGGTCTGCTTTGTGTGGCCTGACTCAGCCCTCCCCTACACACGTGTGCAAATGAATACACACGCACACGCACACTCACACACACACACACATACATGCTCATAGAACCTGGGGTTTCTAAAGTTACCTTCTCCAGGTCCCCTTGCCTCGTCATCCACCTGGGACAACGATGCTTCAGGTGAGGTGGGGCCAGAGAGTGGTAGGAAAGGATGGCAAGGACTTCCCGAGAGTGTAACCCTCTGGTGCTCTGTACTTGGGCCTGTGTCTCTAATAGCACCTGTTCTATCTTCTTTCCTGACTGTCTCCCATCTCTGGATCTCTGTCCCCTGATGTCTCTCTCTCGGTGCCTCTGTCTGTGTATCTTTTTCCAAGCCCTATCTCTACCCTCTGTAGGGCAGCATTTTTTATTCCTCTGATTCTGTCTTTCAGGTTTTTTTTTTGAATTGAAGAATAGATGACATAATATTATATTACTGTCAGGTATATCACATTTATATTTATATATTCAACATTTATATTATATACATGCTGAAATGCTCACTACAATAAGTGTGGTTTTTAGGCTTTTAAAATCATCAGTCTGTTTCATGATCTTATCCGCTGCCCCAATGTCTCCATCTTTTTATGCTCTCCTCTTTTTGTACCTCTCCGCAGCCTTGATTTCTGGAGCTTAGACTGCTCAAGTTCATGTTCTTGCTTCACTGTTTACTAGCTGTATAACCTTGGACAAGTTGCTTAACCTCTGTTTCCTCCCCTATAAAATGGGCTTAATACCTCAAACTGCTGTTGAAAGGATTAAGTGAGTTAATATACATAAAGTGCTTACAACAGGGCCTGGCACAGAGCAAGTGCTCTTGAAGTGTTAGCTGTTACTACTGCTTGTCTCTTACCTGCATCCGTCTTCCTCCCATCGGCCTCGGCATCTCCTCCAGACCTGGAGCTCCCTGAGGGCTGAGGCTTGTGTTTCAGTGCCTGCAGCCCAGCCCAGTGCCTGCCCTGCACTGCCACTTAGTCAGTACTTAGTCAAATGAATCCATAGTCTGTGTGACTCTCCGGGTCTGTGTGTGTGTTGCTGCCCTGGCCTCCTTGAGATGTGGGTGATTCAGGGGAAATGAGAGCCACATGTTTCTGAATCATGCCCGCCTTCCTGATTCAGGGCTGGGCTGGACTGGGAACGTGGGGTGAGTGCCACTGGGAGCTGCGGCACCGCCGCATGAAGCCGGGAGGGCACTTGGCCAGGGGGCAGGGCAGGCTCCACCCCTCGCTCCAGGCCCCACCCAGTCTGCCCCAGCTAAGCCGGAGTCCCACCCCCGGAGTCCCTCCCTGAACTTCCTGGCCTACGCAGGGGGTTACCTTTGCTGTCAAATTCAATGGGGGTGCACTGTACTGGGCTGGTGCCCCAGAGACAGAGGTAGACAGCACCACCCTGCAGCACGCCTGGCTGGCTGGTGTTAGCCTTGGGTGCTCCCACCAGCACGCTGACCCTGTGGAGGAGAAAGGAGAGGCAGTTTAGGGTAGCTCCTAGCTCTTTACCAGTCTCCGGAGGCAGGAAGGACCCAGGCCTCTGGGCTGGGGGCTGGCTAGGGGTGGGGTAGATGCCCCCTAGGTTGTATTTATATCTCAGAAGATGCCACAGATGCCAGAGGCACAGGCTGGAGTCAGGAGGTCCCCATGTGCCGCTGTCACTAACGCAGCCCCTCCCCCACCCCCGCTCTCTCTTCTACCTATCCCAAAGAGAAGGAGCCACAGTCAGTTCTGGGAAGGGGCCAAGGGCTAGAGGGCCTGGGCCCCAGCTTCTCCATCTCTCCTGTGGACCTGCCACATAGGATGTGCAGGCCCTGAAGCTCCAGGGTCCTTTTAACCAGCCTGCACCCTCCTGTCCCAAGCCAGAGCTCTTCCCTGGACCAAGACCCAGGCTTCCCGCTGCCCGACTGCCCAGCCTTGGGGTGTGTAGGGGGAAAATGTGAGTCTTGGAAATGAGGCAGGAGAATTGGAGAGAGAAGCCGGAGGATGGTGAAAACAGATCGCTCCCCTGGGCCTGGGCCTGCCCTTACCTTGGACTCTTGTGTGGACCTCCCCATCCTGGCTGGGTCTCTGTCTTAGTCCCCTGAACCCCTTTCCCCCTAGGAGTCTGAGTTCAGATCCTGCTCTGCTGGGGCTTAGTTCTGGACACAATGCCCTGGATCCCCCTGAGATGATGACGGGAAGGTTCCCTTTGCTGCGGGTCCTATGTAACAGAGTGGTCATAGTTAAGGTCTTAGGAAATCTGTCTCTGCCATTCCTGGGTCTTTTGCCTCTGAGGCCTCTGTGCAGCTGTTAGCTCTGTTGGCTTTCTCCTCCACAGTCTCCCATGAGGACTGCATCTGGCAGTAGGGGCAACTAGCCCCGGCCCCTGGGCCAGCGTCCCTGCAAGCCTCGGCCTCTGTTCTCCTCCCACATCTGCCTCTGGCACTGCTTCGCAACATCTCTGTCCCTCTCTCCCTGTGCTACTTGGTCTCATTAGTTTTGTTTTAGGTCCTTTCTCTCTCCATCTCTGATCTTGGGTTTCTCCCTCTCTATTTTTCTGCGCCCTTTCAGCTTTCAACATTCCCAATACCACCCCTTCCCTGATATTTGGATACCTTCCTCTGCCTTTCTTACCAGGAAAGAACCCCAGTGGGAATTACGGTAGAGGTCATAAAACCTGGGGTGTCTTCCAAGAGGACCAGGTTGGGAGGGGTGAGAGGGATGGGGTCCAAGAGGAATAGGTGTGGGAACCCCTGGAGCAGGGCCAGGGGACCGAGTGGGGAGTGAAGAGTGGACTAGGAGGGGCAGAGGATGAGAATGGAGGAGGGAAAAGGCAGGGTTCATAGGAATGGGAGGGTCCTGCCCCCAGGGTGAGAGTTCCTGGAGTGATGGGGGGTGGGGTGCCAGCACCGTTACCCTGGGGACAGGAAATGTTTACTGCCTGTGGCTTCCTGTCTGTTTCCAACCTCTCACTTCTCCGTTTGTCTCCCACCCGCCGGGCCCCACCCCTCTCACTCAGGCATTATATACAGTTGGGGGGTGGGAGCTGGCTACTCTGAAGGCACAGTGACCTGGTCAGCTGCCAGGCCCAGTAGGTGAGGTTGGTGGTGGTGAGTTTTCATTGCCCCAGGGCTGGGTGAGGAGAGAGGAGTGCAACCATCCCTTCATAGGGGCAGCCCCAGAAAACAGCTGTGGGATGGGAGGCAGTGAGTTTCTGGGTCAGCACGAGCTCAGTGTGGGCTTCGGCAGTACCCTGGGTGGGTGAGGTGAGGCCTTTGAATAGGTTATCTCAGAGTCTCTTGGAGCTCTGATATTCTGTTTCTAGGAGAGCATAGGGCTGCAGCCAAGGTAGTATCCCTGCTCCCAGTTTTTCTAACACTCTCTGCTCTTGGGGAGGTCTGAGACTGAGTGCTTCTGGGATGGCCTGAGAAAGAAGCTTGGGGTCTGGCAGGATTGCAAGGTAAGAGAGAGGCCTCATAAAGCTTGTAAAGCCCTTAAACTCAGGGGCCAGGGGCATGAGCATTGTGGCAGTGTAAAGGTTCAGGGGACCTGGCATAAAGGCAAGGGACACAGCCCCAGCCCTGCCTCCGCATCATGGCTTAACCCTGGTGGTTCAGTGGCCCTTCTGTGCCAGCTCCCCATAGTTAGGCCAATAAATAGTGCCCTTCTCCATATGCCAAGAGATGTGCTTGGTGTCAGGGGTGAGACATCACATAGTTTATCCTTACTCTCCCACTCTTAGTTCCTGCTCCTGCATGAGTTGGGCCTCCTTAGGGTTACAAGAAGGAAACAACGGACAGTCCTTGGGTGATTTTCAGCATTTCAGAAGTCTGATAGAAATCATGCATTCACCTGATAAGGCGGCCTGGGCTAATTAAAACCTCAATTGTATTTGCTTTTGGCTGGAATTATATCAGCTCGTGTGGGGAAGCCGGTTATCTCATATTGGTCAGAAGCTCTGATTGGCAGCTATAGATGTCTTCTTGTTCTAACTTCTAGTTGATAAAAAATGGGAAAAGGAATTAATTATTCCTTACTAAGTGTAGTTTGGCAGATAAACTCTTCCAAAATACAGAGTCCAAGGGAAGAAATAACTGCCATAGTTTAATTTGAAGCCTCAGGTTCCTAAGGTCCTAGAGTTGGTTCTTGGGAATGCAGGCTGGCACAGCTGGAAAGCACCACTGAGAGCACCCACTGGCTTGAAGACTCTCTGGTAGATGCCTTGGGACTGCCACACGGAGTGAGGGGAGGCCAGTTGGGCCCTGACACTCCTCCCCATCTTCTTTTAGAGCAACGTTTTCCCCTGTTTTACAGAGAATGCCCTGGTAAGATATTCCAATTTGAACAAAAAATAAAGGAAATAAAGAAAAAACTTTAATAGAAAACTGTTGACTTAATCCCATGTCATCATTTTACAGATGGGAAAACTAAGTCCCAGAGAACTTAAGTAACACGTCCAAGGTCACTCAGAATCCTTCCCAACAAAAGCCAGGAGTTCTGATTCCTAGGCCAGTGTTCTGGTCTACTCTGGTGACAACTTATGCCCTCCCCTCCTCTCCACTATCTCCCCAGCCAGGCTTCTGATTAACCAAGTTCCTGTTCAATACATGGTTACTGTTTGACCTGTTGGCCTGGCGAGGTTGGGGGTGGCGAGTAGCAAGAGGACAACAGCCCAGCTCGTCCTATAGCAGCCCTGGCCAGGTCAGAGGAGGATACTTAGTTCTGGGTCCCCCAGTGTATTCTTAAGGGCTATGCCTGGCTGGCTGAAGAGTTGCTTCCACTTCTGGCAGTCCCAGAAGGGAATAAGGAGCTGGGCTAAGGCTGGTACACCTTTCGAGCTCATGTCCTGGGCCAACTCATTTCCCCTCTACAAGCCTTGGATTTCCTACCCATAAAATGATGGCTTGCCCTTGAATGGTCCCTAAACCAACTTCTAGTTCTAAACGTCTATGATTCCTGAAGTTTTGGTTTATGTGTGTATATATACAATATGGGGCAATAATGCTTCCTCTACCTAATACAAGGATTCTTGTAGCAAAGCAATGGGAAAATTGATACAAAAGTGCTAAGGAATGTGAGGGACCAGTATTACTATCACTACTCTAAGCAAATACTAAAAGCAAGTAAGAAATGGGGGACAATTTAGGCAAAGAACTAGGTGAGGTCCAGGGAGGAGAGAGCTGGAACTAAAAGAGCAACCCCATACAAATCATGTCTCCTATGTATTGATCAGACTCTATGGACCAGGTGCCTTTTATATGTATTGTCTCATTTCATCCTCAGAACACCTCATAAGATAAGTGTTTGATTTTCATGAAAAGACCAGGCTCCAAGAGCACAAGTAACTCATCCCACGTCACAGACAAATGAGTAAGTGGTGAGGCCAGGACGCACACCTTTTAAAAGCTCTGCCCTTTTCTATCATGTAATCTTTCTTGGGCTCACCCTGCCTTTTGATGCTGTTGTGGTGTCTACAGTGTGAGGTGATGCATGGAGACCAAGACCACTGAGACCCTCTGTCTCCAGAGATGGCCCCAGGTAGGGGCTATGTTTGTTACCGTGGGCAGGAGGGGCTTG
>JAVSCE010005179.1:0-37375 GCA_032199065.1 Smutsia gigantea | reverse complement strand
AGATGTGCAGAAACACAAGACCTATGGAAAATTGTCACCCAACATGCAGCCAGAGTCATTTGTCCTGTCAACCTTGCCTTCACTTTGGAATAAATTCTCACTCACCTGAAGAGGGGACATTACGTATGAGGCATACTGGATTTCATTCGTTCATTAAACAAATATTTTTTGTACCCTTACAATGATAGGAAATGTGCTGGGCCTTAGAAATACAAACTTGAAAAAGACCTTCTCATGCCCCTCAGTGCACTGGGCCAGGCAAGTAGGTCACAAATAATAGTAAAGTGTAACAAGCGCCATATGTGGGCAAAGGAGAGGTAGCCAGCCTAGGGTGTGTGGTGAGAGGGGGATGGCTTCTAGGAGGCGGGCTCACTTCAGTGGGAACCTGAAAGAGGAGTAGGAGTAGTAGGAGTAGGGGGGAATGAGAAGTGGGGATGACCAGCCCAGGGGGTCAAGCAAAGAGGCAGGAGTGAGAAAAATGATTGAAGAGGAGAAAGGATGAGGTCATGAATGAGTGGGCCTTGATGAGAAGTTTGGACATACTCATGGGCACTGTGGGAACAACCTCAGAGTCAGAGAGACCGTTTAAGAGGCTTTTGTAAGAATCTGGGCATGAGATGGTGCTGGAATTGATCAGACTTGATGAACTGGATGAGGCAGGCAGGGGACAGAGAGGAATCTAAGATGGTCCCCGATTTTTGGCTTGTTCAAATGGGTGATTGGTGGTAGCACCAACTGAGATAGAGAACAGGGGAGGAGGAAGATGTTCTGGGTGAATATAAAGAGCTGAAAATTGGACACTTTGAGTTCAAGGTACCCACAGTCCAAGTTACACAGTAGGTAGGCAGACATATATGCCATATAAATCCAAAATATATTATTTTTAATTGCTAGTATGACATTAGTGCTCTTTATAATTTAAAAATTATCTCAACATATTAAATTAAATGCAAACTAATAATTATCAGACAAATATTATACAATAGGAAACATATAATGATTTGTAAGAATGGAGAAAAGCACAGCTAAAATTACTGTGTGGGCACACATTAGGCAGACAACTCACAGGCCTGAATACAAACCCGGGGTACTTAACAGTATGCTCTCTTCATACTTGAATAAATCATTTAAGGAAAGGAAATAGCACTTCATTTTAAGTCAAGGTGTCATTTCCACTGTAACTGCAATTGATATATTGCTAATGCACCATTTGACAATCTGTGATTTTAAAAAAGCTGACCTAGTAGTTCACTATATTACAGGCATGATTACTACAGCCCTCTTTGTGCACATAGTACCCTTTTTAAAAGCTTACATTTACCATTCAAGAACCATAATGAAAGAGCTAATATTGCCTGTGATGTTGTCACTATGTCATTGGCAGAACAAAATAAAATTCCAAATTGTTAATGAATTAAGGAATTTTATTCCCTAGAGGGACTTTGTAAAACTGAAACCTTCCCCATTAAATACTGCATATTTATGGAAGGATCTAAACACATGAAGCGCTCTCACCAAATCCTGCCATGTATGTTTGTCACAATCAGTGAAAACAGAAATGAATAGGACCAGGCATAATTGAATACCAATCGTCCCCTCATCCATCACTAATACTGCCAATCTGTGAAGGTCAGATTTGCCTTTTTCTGGGCCATGCTATGGTTCACAGTGCCCTCAGATTCATCGTGGAAGCATTAACCAGTTATGAACTTCTCCTCATTACTGTTTGTCATGCCTTAGTTACAGCACATTAGTTACTGTTGAAAGGAACACTGTTAGCTTACTGAAATAGCAAGACAAATAACTCAGGTTTCTCAAATGGAAGTTGTAGTTCAGTCAAAAAACATCTCAGACTTCTACTTTTTATGTGTCTGGCTTCTATTTCCTCTCTATAGTAGGACACGTCTGCATTATTTCCACTAGCTTTTTTAAAGCCACCACCATAGGAATATTTTGGAATGCTAAATATTTGTTTCCAGGTTGACATGGTAGATAGCAGATCTCCTCCTCCTGAAGAATATATTTCAGACAACTGTTTACCTGTCAGCTGTATTTCTTTCAATTCTTTTTTCTTCATTTTCCCTAAAAACAAAAAGAGTTGAATGGCTCCTACTATATTAGCGCATGGCTCTTAGAATGCAATGTAAGTGAAGAAAAAGGAAGGAAATGGTAGATTTTCTTTCCCATGTTACTGGATAATCAAGGATCATTGGCTGAAACTGATTTCAGAACCCACCAACAGTGGCATTCTTTGACTTTTCTCCATCTCCACGCTGAATGACTGCATGAAGGTGAACATGTGGATACCTGATCTATTGTTTCAATCAAAGCCAGCAGTAATGTTAGGGATCATTCTATACAGAGCCTGTAGGGTTCAGGGTAAAGCTTCCACATCAAAATCTTTGTTGCCCCTCTTATCCTTGGAGAAATTGGCTCCTGACAGGCCCCCAGATTCCACAGGCTTAGCTGTGATTATTGTTCTGGTTTCATTTAAAAGCAGCTTAAGTCTGGGGTGCCCTAGGATTTTCATGGGTTGAGTTTAATTGGCATGGATTATTGGAACAGATTCAAAGAACATGGTCTAAAAAACAGAAGAAAATGGGTTAACAGCAGAGCAGAATTTAGAGGTAACAGCATCATGCACTCTTGAGGTTCAATACACCATGCTAACATGTACTTCTGAGAGAGAGTAAGTCAATCAGGTATAGTTTAGGGTATTTTCTTCTTCCTGGCAGGATGATGTATGTGCGAGGGGATTTTGGTGATTTCAGATTTTTCTCCTTTCTCTTCGTGTCCATTGCTGGGGATTCCATACCCCTGTCATAGCTTCATCTCCGTGAGGGGTGCTGCTCGGTTGCTTTGTTTCTGTCTCCTGGCACCAGTAGGGTATAGCAGAAAGCACCTCCCCTGTGCTGGATGACCTGTACAAAAGGTAAGTTGCTGCAGGGATTCAGAGGGTGGTGATTGCTGAGGAGAAGTAGGGTGATCTAGAAAAGCTGAAAGCTTAGAAGCCAATACTAGATGGACTCTGAAGCCAGACTCCCTGGGTTTGACTCTTGACTTGACCATTTCCTATGACACATAAGGCAAGTTATTGACCTCTTTATACCTCAGTTTCCTTATCTGTAAAATGGGGCTGATAAGAGTACCTACCTAATTGGATTGTTATTAATACTAAGTGGGTTTATATGGATAAAGCATTTACTGCCTGGCACATAAAAAGTGCTATCCTAGTCTTAGTTAAACAATAAATCTCTTTTGCAACTTTGTTGAGTTCCCAGGATGAAACTTGACACCTGATATAGTTGTACATAGAATGGACATATCTTCATGGTAGTTTCAAGTCTCATATCAGCAGATGTAATCATTTAGTGGTATTAGGAGAATGTGAAGAGGCCCACAGAGAAGGTGGCATAAAGGTGTAACCAGGAAAGAAAGCCATAAGACCTGTCAACAAGTAAGGCTACTATATGTCCCAGAATCTACACTGACTCTCACAGTAGCCACTAGCCAAGTGTGGCTATATGCATTTACATTAATTAAAACAAAATTAAAAATTCTGCTCCTCAATTGTACTGGCCACATTTCAAGTGCTTGATAACCACATAGGGGTAGTGGCTACCACACTGGACAGCACAGACCTAGAACATTTCATCATTACGGAAAATTCTATCACACAGTACTGATTTAGATTTTTTCAGATAGACTCATTTCATACCATACAACTTTTATTTCAACTTTTAAATGTGTGACTTGTCAGACTCTCTACATAAAGAGGCCCACAAATTTAAAACATCCTCTTGTAAGGCTGCATGTCCTGGTTTGGGGTTCCATAAATGACAGCCCCATGAAACCCAAAGCTGAGAGAAAAACTGAAGTCTAGCCCATAAATTAGGCGCCCTAAGTCAGTCTCTCATGCCGAGCCGCTGGGGGCGTGCAGGGCTTGTGCAGGATGGGTGACAGTCTGGGGATGAAAAAAGGTGTCTCCGAGGAAGTCGCAGGATGTATATTTGGCCGGGTCCCTCTGAGCCAGTGAACAAAGAACTTTTCTGTTGGCAGAAGAAGGCAGAGGTGGAGGTATCACTCTACTTTACTCCAATACTTGTCTAGCTCTTGATTATTACAAGGGAAGTAGATTAAATTAAGACATATAAATAGGAATCAAATATCAACTGGACAATTTGTTATTGAGTTGGTTTTGTTTTGCCAGGGTTTTCCTGATCCTTGTCTGCAGACACCGTATTTTCCAGCCTCTCTACTTCTTTCTAAACTAACTCTTTTGTTGACTTCATAAAGCTCAGAGCTAAAGAAACCCTCCGGGAAATGTTACACTTACCTGGACTGGACCAATTTCATTCTAGTATTTTAGTCGTGATGTTGGTGCTTATGCTTGGAAAAATCTATAAACAGTGCTCTCTGCCCATTGAATGTTATTACCTTAGTAAGATTGATTTCTGCCTAGAACATGTTACGGTACAAAGGGAGTAGCAAAGGAAAGGTCACAACCTATCATTGTGCCTGGAATTCTACCATGATTGATTAAATGTTTGAGTTATATAATATCTTATATTTACAGAGTGCATGTTTTACCCAGCATTTTTACACACATCATTTCATTTAATCCTCACAACAATCTTATGATTAAGACAATTATCTTCATTTTTACAGATGAGAAACTGAGATTTGGCAAGGGAGAGAGTTTAAGTCACTTGCTTAAAATCCCAGATAAGGACAGCAGATCTGAGACCAGGACTTCATAAATCCAAGGCCAGTTCTTTTTCTATCACCCAAAAGCCATCTCTTGGCTTCATTCTTCGTATCCTCTTTTAAAAGTGCAAATATCTTTAAGAGGGCTAATCTAATTTTCATTAGCCATTCACACCTTAGTATACATTAAAGAATCACATTGATCATTCTCAGTGATGAGAAGCTTAGGAACAAAAAACAAATCTCAAGGTGGGATTTTATTTTTATTTATTTATTTAATAATTTATTTTGGATCATTAATCTACAATTACATGTGCAATATTATGATTATTAAACTACCCCCTTCATCAAGTCCCCCCCACCAACCCCATTACAGTCACTGTCCATCAGCGTAGTGAGATGCTATAGAGTCACTACTTGTCTTCTCTGAGTTGTACAGCCCTCCCCGTGCCCCCCCAACATTACATCTGCTAATCATAATGTCAAGGTGGGATTTTAAAGGCCATTTCTGTTAATGCAGAAAGTCATCTGAAGCCTGAAGGTGGGGTCCAAGGGCAACGTTGCCTGTGACCGGAGGCTTTGGGGGTCAGGGCAGCAGGAGTGGATGGGGACAAGCACAGAGTGGGAGGGAGAAGACAGAAGAAAAGGAAAATGAATATATCAAATATGCTTTGGCCACTCGGCAATTTTTCTCTGCTTCAGCTCATAGCTGCTGGGATATTCTGTGGTGTGTCATGGTTTTAAATATTGAGTGACTAGTGCTCATGGGCTGTGAGCATAGCTTTAGACCAGGCAATGGGCCTTATTTTTCCTCATGATGTCCTTCATTTCTCTCACATTTCATTTTCTCCCCTTGCTCCAAGGTTACTCTGAGCTCTGTACCCAAGCTTTCTGTCACTTCATAAGACGACCTGGCCCAGTCACACAGCTATGCCACTCAAAGGTGGACTGAAGTCGCAGACAGATGCAAATACTAAGTATTCAAATGGACTGAGGGAAGTTGTAAGGAACATTATCTGGCATTTTCTCAGACATTACCAGATTCAATCTAGTCTAGAACATTAACCTTTTCAGCTGTGCATTCCCTTGGGAGACAAAGCATGTGTCTTTAAAAGGCCTGTGCTGCTGCATGGGGGCAGGGTGACCTCGCTTTGAGTATGGCAAAACCCCAGCCCATTGTGGTTCCGCAGGTGTTAGTTGAAGGAAAAACAAATTCAGATGCATTTGCCCAGGGAAAAGTAATGGAGAGTCATTGTATTCTGTGTTTATTTTTATATATGTTGGTTGCTGAGCCCTCATCCCCCTCCCGCCAGCTCTTCTCACAGCTACGCCCACCCCCTTCCACATGTTGTCACCCACTGTGTGTGCCTCCTCTCCCAGCCAGCTTCAGTCACCGCCCACCCCTCCTTTGTCTTCTTTCTGCTTCTTCTACCTGAAGGGCTGGCTATTAGTCTAACAAAAGCTTTCAGAAGAGAAGGCAGTGAATGTTGTTCTCGTAGAGGCAAAACCTTTCTTCACTGTGAGCAGGACAGTGGTGCTGGACGGACGCAGGAGACCTGGGTCTGGTCCCAAATTCGTCCCCAGCTGGCAGGGACACTTGGACAAGCCACTTCCCTTAGGGGCTTAGATTTCTTTGTCTGTAAAACAAGGAAGTTATCTTTTTGTAAAATCTCAGGAATATTATTTACAATCAAGAAATGAGGCTGGGAGTGGGGGCGGTTAAAGACATAGTTGCTCTGAAAATCATCTTTTTGTAAAGCCTGAAAATACAATAAGACAATTTTTTAAATTATAAAACCATTTACACTTTGAAAACAGTGAAACAACACACACACACACAAATGAGAAGTTAGAATTACCTAAAATCTCCTCCATCAGAATGAGATTATTCTTAGAAGATTTATCAGATAAGTCTTCCTTCTGAAGGCACCATGCCCAGCGAGGGCTATAGCATCCCAAAGTAACAGGTAAAGGCTTGAATTGCCTAAACATGAAACATTCTATGCAATAAAAATAATAAGAAACAAAGGTAAAGATTTATGTGTCGTATTTATCATGTCCAATCAACCTGGTGAAGTAGAACAAACTTGGGACCTGAAATTAGAACATCAGGGTGACAGTCCTGTCTCAACATTTTATTGGCTATATTAGAGTCAAACTGATTGCTCTCTACTTGCTCCCTCCTCCCCCAACACACACACACACACACACACACACACACCTTCCTTTTCTCCTTCCCTCTGGCTGTGCCCCCCTGGGCACTGACCTCTGTGGCCTGCATCACCCCATCCCCTGGCTTTCCCTTGGGTTTGGTTAGTGGGAAACACCAGCAGGAGACAGGAGGGTGAGATGAGAGAAAGGTGTATTTATTCCTTTCCCTCCTAGGAAGTGATTTTAGCAGTTCCTGCGTTCCTGACCAACAGCCACAGCTCCTGTCAGGAGACCGCTCTTCCAGGTCCGTAGCTTTCACCTGGTCCTCGCAACACAGCCTCCTCCCCTTGCCCTTGCTAGCCTAGGGAAGGTGAGTCCCTAATGATTTGCCTCCGTGCCCTGTCAGTTCCCCTCCACCTGCCCACATGGCTGTAAACAGCCTCTCCGTTCAACTCTCTTTGGTTCCCCTGTTGAGTGCACCATCTGTTTCCTGCCAGGACCTGCCTGATACAGTCTACTAGCCAGTAAACAGAACTCTCTCGAGTGTTTAACATAGAGCACCTTAATGCAGGGAGCTGGTTACTCAGGGAAAGGAATTGCTGAGAAGCCAAACAAGCCACTTGGCAACTCAAAGATTAGCAACAGCAGGAAGACACAAAACCTGGGAGAAAGGGAGCAGGCCCTGCACAGACACTAAGGACCTGGAGTCAACCAGGCAAAGTTGGCACCAGGACAGGTCTGTCCAGCAAAGGAAAAGACACAGCCCCTGTGGGAGAAGCCACTGGAGGCAGGGAGGGGGCTGCCTCACTTCTTCCTCCCTCCACCCAAGTCTCCCACTCATTGCTTCCATTGCAGCACCCAGCTGACACAAACGCCCCCTCAGAATTTTAGCCTGCAGGGGCTGACCCCCTGCCACACAAACCAGAATGGGGGAAGGGCAAGAAGAGACAGAGAACAAATAGGTCCAGAACCAGCACCATGGCTTTGCCATCTTGGATCAGTTACTATGCCACTCTGAGCTCTCTTGTCCTGTACGAAAGCAGATGGTTAAGGCTGTACCTGCCTCGTGGAGATTCTCTTAATCAAACCTAAATGATAGAGTAGGTCGGAGTGTTTGGTAAACTCTAAGGTGCCATATAAAATAAGGTATCTGTCTGATTGCCCTGGAGTTTATGCACCTGTCAGTGTCTAATCCTATCACTTTTGTTCTCAGGCGACCGCTTTTAGTGTAATACCTCAACCAAAGAAATGCCTTCACCAGATCGATTCTCTTAAATAGCCTAGGAGCCTGTTTTGCAAGGAAAGGCAATTAAAGCTCAGGCTTGGGAAATACACTCATTTGTTTGTGAAGCGGGTCTACTGGTTACCAAATCAGGAGGTCTGGGTGGGTGGGGGTGGGGTGGGGAGGCGGGTTGGCGGGGAGGGCGGCTCCTATCTTAAGCAGCCCAACCGCATACTTGAGCACAATTTCTCAGCCCAGAGTGACACCTAAAGTGTGCCCCCTCAGCGATCCCCACACCAGGCAGTGCTGAGCGAGGGGCGCAGAGAGCCAGATGGAAAACAGACACATCTCTGCACAGGGTTAGCTTTCAGGTCCCGGGGGCTCTCATGAAGCCAGAAGCCAAGCTGGGGAGTCAGCTGCCTGCACAGAATCGCTGCCCCACCAAGCAGGATGCGTTTGTTTGGCGCTTGGCGCTTGCTTTAGGATGGTGGAGATTGTCTTCAGAATCAGCCTAATTGTTCCTCCCTCAGCTCTTCTTTTCTCCTTTGGTCCTCTTCCTAGGCGATTTCCTTTCTTCCTTCCTCTTTTGTTTTCTTGCCTTTTGAGAGGGCCCCGAGGCCAGCCTTTTGAATGACTGTATTTCATTGCCCCAGCAGTGGTTCTGGAATCCGGCTGCATTTAGAACCCTCTGGGTGCTTTTGAAATTCCCAATGCCTTTGCCGTACCTTATGCCAGTATCACAGTCTCTGGGAGTGGGGCCTCGATATTCCTATTTTTAAAAGTTCCCCAGGTGATGAAAATGTGCATCCCAAGTTGATAACCGTTTTAGGGGGAGAATTTAACTTTCTTACATGGTGAAATTAAAGCCACGTTCATCCTGCCAAAGGAATGTCAGCAGGAAAGCCCCGTTGTAGGGCAGTCTTCCCAAATCACCAGCGGGCTGCTTGAGAGGGAGCCTCAAGGATGACGATGGATGTAGGATGATGAATGACCAGGTCCTTCCAGGAGAGGAGGCAGCCCCAGGCCACTGTGCTTCTAGAGCAGCTGTGCAACTCCACCATTACCTCCCATCTCAGTGCCAAAACTGTGTTATTCTCACAGATGAGCAAGCTTTGGAATGAGGCAAGGGGAAGGAATCCAACTCTCTGTATCAGAGAAGTCTTGAACCATGGGAGTTCACTGCACTTCAAATATTGTCTAAAATGGGAAAAGGAAGAAATGAGGGCCTGTGAGGTTAAGCGACTTTTACAAGGTGCCACAATGGACTCTGGCAAAGCTAGATGGACACCAGGTCTTTCTTGCAATCCTGGCACAACTCCATTCCTTTCTTCCCCATCCTCACACTGTTGCTGGAATGTGAGCAAAAACATTTGATGGCTTTTAAAATGATGATTTTTGTACTGGGAGCCAGGTAAATAAGGCAAGATGGTGATAATGATGAGGAAATATTTATGTCTTCTGTGCATGAGGCCTTCACATGCTGATTTGTTTACTCGGCAAAGAAACTGGAGCCTGTGAGGTACATTACAGGTGGATGAAAAGTTTAAACATTCATCTATGCAAACAAGGGAAAGAAAACTTCTCCTATTCATGAAAAACAAGTAGGATTACATTAATTTGAATAAGGCTCCTTATTAAACTGGAGCATGTCACCTTGGATCATTTTTCAGTACTTGGGGAAGAGATACCTTTCACTCACTACATTGAAAATGGCTATGGACATGGGCTTGTTCAGTACATTCAAATATATGTAATTGTAATTAATTATAATATGCTCAATTATCTATTTAAACATGTAGCTATATATTTAATATGTACATACATATTGTGCTTTGGTGTTTTTGACAAGTAATATGAAGTGGTGTCATGAAGATGTTTTACAGGCTCTAAGTTTTAGGAAGGGCTCGATTTGAAGAAAAGTCTAGTTACTCTTATTTGTGAGACAGACATGAGCAGATAAAAGCATAAAGATATTGGAAATTTAGGCCCTGACCTAGAGTCTTGAAACTTGTTTCTCCTTGGCACTGTGCCTCCTGCCTCCAATAAGACCTGTGGCTCCTGTAAGACCCAGGGTGAAGACATGGATAAGGCAAGGGAGGGCCCAGGACACAAAATGTAAAGAGGGTCCCTCTCAAGGCTGAGCCTGCACTTGTGCTATCCTGAGAGAGAGAGAGAGATGCTGAGTTTTGCTTTCAAAGAGTGAAATTGATAGCTTAGGAGAGTGGCTTGGGAGGCCAGGAAATGATGCCAGTACTACATAAATAGCTTCATTAAGGAAGGTGCTGGTGCCCACCAAAGGGACAGGAATAAACAGGGACAGGACAGTGAAAAGAGCCTGCTCTTTCTTTCAAGTAAGAAAAGGGCATCATTTAGCCACAACCACACTCTCCCGGAGGATGGCCGTGGGAATCTGGAGAGGGGGTTTCTCTAACTGGACCCTGTATCAGAATTCCCTGGACAGCTTGTTGCTGGGCTCCACTTCCAGACTTTCTGATGCAGTAAGTCTGGATGGGATCCAAGAATTTTCATTTCTTTTTTTTATTATTTATTTTGTCTATTGAAGTATAGTTGATATACAATATTATGTTGGTTTCCAGTATACATCGTAGTGATTCAACAATTGTATACGTTATTAAATCCTCATCTCAACTGGTATAGTTGTTATCTGTCAACACGGCAAGATGTTACAGAACTATTGACTATATTCTCTATGCTGTACCTTCATCCCTGTGACTAATTTATATTACGAGTGAGATTTTGCATTTCTAACAAGCTGCCAGGTGATACTGCTGGTCCACGGAGCACATTTTGAGACCTACTGTCCTAGAGCAATGGCTTTCAAAGTGGGGTTCCTGACTGTCTGAAAATTTTAAGAATGGCTCGAAATGTACCCAGGATTTGTTTTACTTGGAAATGATACGGTAACAGACACAGAGACAACTGCCTTTGATAGAAGAATTTACTGCTCACAGTTCCCAAGGGGAGAGGGCATGTCACACCACGCAGGGCCACGCAGGGAAGGACCAGGGCCTGTCAGGAGGCAGAAGGAGTGAGGGGAGACCATGGGAAAATGCTTTTAACATGGTTTCCACAGGAAGGAAGGGACAAGGCTCAGACTGGCTAGTTTGAAAGATTTGAGGTGGTCCCCAATTGACTGGTACCTCGCCCTGGAGCGAATTAGGGCAGGGGAAGTATTGCTAGGTGTGTGTGAGAATTCGATTAAGGAAGTGGTTGGGGGAAGGGGCCATAGAATGGTGATTTGCATATGAAACATGTGCTTGCAGGCAGATTGTTTACTATCTCCAGGTATTAGTGAGCCCTGGGAGGGGCAGTCTCTCCAGGATTAGCGAGGCCTCCAGATGTCAAAACATCATAAAATACAGAAAATAAAAAAACATAACTACTATAAAGAAGAATTTTCTATTCTGTCTTTATTGTAATAATAATCTTCATTTTTTTGGTACTGGTTGTAAGACCAAACCCTTTCCTGGTGATAATTCTCAATTTAAAGATAGTTTCATAAAATGAGACCTCAGTTTATGAAGTCACTGTCTTTAAAACTAGGGACAAAGGACCTTTGGAAATCCAAAAATATGATGTTATGGGTCCAAGGGAACTTTTTTTAGCCATTAAAAAGGATCCACACTTAACTTTGAGATGCATACCGTATTGGCATTCACGTTAATCTGCCCCAGCAGCCCTCTTCAGTTGGAGTAAAGCAAGCATTACTTTCTCATTGTTTTTTAAAAGCTAACCGCTCAAAAACAATATGTAGAGAAAATCAGCAATAGAAAAAAATCATCAGATCGTCCTCCCTACCAAGCCATTCTGTTCTTTTAATTTACTCATATAAATTTTTATAAAACAAGACTGTGTGTGTGTGTGTGTGTGTGTGCGTGCCCACCAAAGGGCTTTACTAAGGTACTCTGAAATTACTTTTGGGAATACTTATGTGTATCACTCAACCCATTGAAAAGTCAAGTAATTTTATGTGTGTGTGTGTGTGTGCCCGTGGGTGTGTGTGTGGTGGGGGAGGAAGTGCATCTATGGCAAGACAGATAGGGGAAGAAAAGTCCCCCTTTTGCGGAGGAGAATCCAGTGTACTATGAGGTTAAGAACAGCATCATTTTTATCACTTGGGTACACATTGTTACTGTTCAATGAGCAGGTGGCTATTTATGAAGTGGCATTCTGCAACAGCTGCCGAACATTTCAAGAATTCTCTGAAAAATCACAGTTCCTTCCAAAGTTTATTCGGGTCATTGAAGCTGAGGTTTCAGTAATAACATGAAGTCTTTTCTAGGGTGAAAAGCACATAGAATTCCCCAACAGAACCATAATAAAATCTAGAAATTACTTCTGGCTAGGGTAAGGTTTTCATGAGGCTTAAAAAGCCTTAAGTACACTGTGCTTAGCTTGCTATAAGAGAAGCCATGCGCATCCCTGCAAAATGGAGCGGTACACAGCGAGACATTTGATGGACCACAAACTGTCCATTACTCATTTGGATAACTGGGGCGCCATTTATTTTTCCTTACTTGATTTATTTTTGTCTTGCTGAAAATCACTGGCCTGCCGATGCACATCTACCCCACCGCTAGCGCTTACTTTTCCAGTTTTTCTCACATTTCTTTCTTCTCAAACCCTTTATTCCTCTGACCCCTTGCCCATGTTCTGCTCATTTCTTTCTTCTCCTATTATCTATCAATAAATAATTAGATCAATATTTAATTATATTGACTACATGTTTACTAATATTTACTGACTTACATGAGTAGGGAACAAAGAAGCATGGCATACAGTCCCTGACCTTAAGGTATACATAAATTTGAATTTTCTACTACTAGGTATAGACTCCCCTCTTCCAATACCCAAGAAGTATGGTTTTCTGAAGATTGTAATTATTAGTAAAAGTATCAGCAGATGGAAAAGCTGCAAAGGCTGTCTCTGGTGACAGAAAGTGGAGAAGGATGTGAAGCGTCACAGAGGCTATAGATAGGGTTCCATTCCCAGAAGGAAGTTGTAGGATCAGAAGCAGAATCACAAAGAGTTGTTCAGAAATGAAAGAAATGGTTTCCTTTGCTAGCAGCTGAAAGTGGAATATAAAACTACAGAGAATTTGCAGAGCTAATCAGATATTCTGTAAGTAGTACTCGGGTAAAACAGGGGAAAGTTCAATTTACTGAAACCATTCAATGTACTAGGCACTTCCTAGGGGCTTTACATACATTATCTATCTCATTGAATCCTTTAACAGTCCTGTGGGCTAGCGGTTATCTATTACCATTTCACATTTGAAGAAATTGTCCAAGGTCATAGAGTTGGAAAATGGTAGTCAGGATTTGCACCTGGGTATTTTTGAGGTTTCTATTCTGTCTTGCTGGTGACCTAGTCTGAGATTGATGGGCATGTGCTGTAGGTATTTATGTCTGCCTTTCAAGTCAGAGACTGTGCACTTACACCAACTTGTATATCATCTTTCAGAGAAGTTCTGTGTGCACATGTTTTATTATTGTTGTTATGATACTGGAGGAAAATATCTATAACATTTCAGATCACACCTGACTCATTTCTTGAAATACACTGTCACAATGACTTCCTTTATGAAAATATTGAATGCAGACTCTGGAAATAAGAAAGATTTTTCTACACATGCACTGTAGAATAATGCTTAATCCAAAAAAAGAAAAATGGTCACTTTATTAACCCAGGTCCTTCTGCCTAAAATTCCCACAAACTGTCAGCAACCTACAGAATTCCACCCAGACAGCAAATCCTAGTGTAATACTTCAAACAAAGACATCTCAGTAACATTCCGTGTGGCTGTTGAAACCACCTTCAGCATAGAGAGCTTTCTTTTCTAGCTGTGTAATTAGATGTATAGCTCTAAAAGTCTTCTAGTGCGTCTGAAGGGAATCTTGAATTCAGTGCTGCAGGTGCACACATGGGTAATGTGTGCATGCTTTCACTCAGTGGGCAAAACCATCTTTGTAAATCACACATACTCAAGCTGCACCAAGGGCAGATACCTGGGAAGGAAAACAACACTTTCCTCCCAACCCAGAAGCACTCTTAGCCCACCATCTGGTCACCTACTGATTGGAGTGGTCACTTAAGATGAAATCACTTGCCATCCTTGAACTAAAAACACCCTTTCTGAGAAAAACAATCCCGAGGACATGACTCACATGTACACATGTATGCTGCTGCTGTCTCTTTGATCCATGCCAAGCTCCATCTAATCGAGGAAACCCTTCCTTTAGGACCTTAACCCCTCCTGACCTCTGGCAGTGTACACTATTTGGACTAGGATTGGCATTTGTCATAGACTGCTTGGGTTTTCATTTATTTTCTTTGATATACAGGGTTGACTGTAAACCCCTCACCAGTGGCAGCCACATCTCCTCCCACCTCTCTAACATGCAGTCACAGAGTGTTGTGCTTTGCTTATGGAAAACGCTCAGAAGCATGAATGATGGTGTGAAGCTAATGCTTACTGGTGAACGTTTGGAAGTAAGCGTAATGGAAGCACTAGGATGGCACTGATGCCCCAGCATGAATCCAGTTCGCCATTATTGCCGAGCAACTCAGCGTCCACTCCTTCTGCCCGTGAGTCTGCAGCATTGCTTCACCTTGGAAAGGAAAAGTGATTTTTCTTGAATGTGTAGTTTTATTCCAAACACACCACAGTCTTCCCCAGAGGAAGTGGGAGGGAAACTGGCCAAGGCCCTCTCTGTTGGTTGATTGTGTTAGAGGATAAAAAGGACCATGCATGACATGGCCTCTCCACGACAGCAAGGCCTGAGGGGATCTTTTGCGGATCTCTGAGGTGGAAAGAGATTTGGGAAGCTGCTGCTTCCTGGGGGCTTGCTTTAAGTGTTCCTCTGCTCTATCAGGTGCCTCCAGAAGCCTGAATTAGAGATCTTAGCTGTTGGACCCTCTGCCCAAGGTGGGGTGTCCTATTCTCTCCATCTCTCTATGAGACCTCACATCATCTGTTGTCTTGGCTCTTTGCCTTGACATATGGACCTCACATAGTAGTACAGTTTATCTTTGGGTACTTCCTCAGTTCTCAGCCTACGCTTAGCATTTTTAAGTAAGAGCTTCTTCTGCCAGTATCTTGGGTGATAAAAAGAGGCATATATGAAACATATATATGTATAGTGTGTAGTCATTCAAATAACATTCTGGTGTATAATCTTTGTACCCAGTAATCCTTACTCAGACAATATCACTACAGCAATTCTACCCCAGATACAGAGTCATTTCAAAGTACTGAGAGGGAGAAGGGCTCCAATAAGCATGAATAAGTGCTGTTCTCCAAATCCTTGTTAACCTCATGTGATATTTTTTATTATTGGAACAAAATGTTAAGCACAAGCAAAGTACAGAGAATGATATAACAAACAAGCAAGTATGCAGAACACATAATTGAATTTTGCCATTTGCTTCAGATGTTTTTTTAAGTACAAGAAAAAAAATTACAGATAGAGTTGAAGGTTTCTTTGTGTTCCTTCTCCAGTGCCATTTACCTTTTTCCATTTGCTATCCTGAATTTTGTATCCTAGTATTTTTCCATTCTGTGTTCTTATAAACTCATCGCATACAATTTCATAAATATTCAGATGTGTGATTACATAAATGGTATGGTCCCATTCACATAATTGTACAATTTCCTTTTTTCCCCACATATCCCAGGATATTGTTAGAAGTGAGTCAGTTCATTTACAACATCTGTCAAGTACTTCATTATATAAATATACCCCAATTTGATGAACATTAAGTTGTTACTAGTTTTTGCTATTACAGGAATCCTGCAATACACAGCACATCTCCTTGAACACAAGTGAAAGTTTTCCTGTGATACTTATCTTAAAGTGGAATTGCTAGATATCTGTATTTTCAACTTTACTAGTAGTGTCAGATTGCATTTGCTCCAATTCATACTCTTTAGCAGTGTCTGAGTGTTCCTAGTTTGCTAGAGAGCCATTAAAACTTCATATTTTCTGACTTTTTATTTTTATTGATCTGCCGGTGTGAATCTAATTTTTGTTTTTATCTGCAGTTTCCTGATTACTTGCAAGGTTGAACCTCTTTATATGTTTATTGGCCATTTGTGTGTCCTCTTCTATGAACTGCCTGTTCAAATCATTTACCCATTTTTTTCTGATTTGTCTACTTCTAATTGATATATATGTATAAGACGATCTTTATGTACTCTGGATACCAATAATTTGATAGTTACGCATGTTGCAAATACATTTCTCCAAGCACTTGTTCAACTTTTTATTTCTTTTATGATGTCATTCTTATACTGAAGGTTTAAATTTTAATGTAGTCCAATTTGTCAAAATTTCCCTTTGTGACTTGTGTTTTCTCATGACCTATACTGAGGATATGAAGATATTTTCCTACATTTTTTTCTAATAATTTTAAAGTTTTGACTTTCACATTCAGTTATATTCATTTGAAATGTATTTCTTGTCAATGGTATGGGATAAATATCTACTATTTTCCACACATGGGTAATCAAATGTCCTGATAATATTAATTGAATGGTTTAGAATTTTCTCAATAATCCATAGTGCTAATTCTCATATATCTGGTCTGCCTGGGGGTTCTCTTGGTCCAATGATCTATTTATTTATTCTCATAAATAAATATAGATCTATTCTCATACTAACATTACTCTGTTTTAATCACTACAGCTTTATGTAATTATTCATATCTGACAGAGGAAATGTCTTCTCCCTATGTTTTTTTATAAATATCTTGAATTTTAAACAGAGTTTTACTCTTTTAAATGAAATTTAGAATCAGTTTATTAAATTACATAAACTAGTCTGGTACGATTTTAACTGAAGATGCATTAATTTAGGGACTAACTTAGTGAGAATTGACAACTTTAAAGTACTGAATATTCCCATCCTTGAACACGTACCTCCCTATTAATCTGTGTTTGTTTTTCAACATCATGGAATACTGTTTGATGTATTTCCACATAAAAGTTTTCACAGCAAGGCCAACATCACTCTAACACCAAAACCAGGCAAAGACACCACAAAAAAAGAAAATTACAGACCAATATCCCTGATAAACATAGATGCAAAAATATTCAACAAAATATTAACAAACCAAATTCAAAAATACATCAAAAAGATCATCCAACATGATCAACTGGGATTCATCCCAGGGATGCAAGGATGGTACAACATTCGAAAATCCATCAACATCATCCACTACATCAACAAAAAGAAGGACAAAAACCACATGATCATCTCCATAGATGCTGAAAAAGCATTTGACAAAATCTGACATCCATTCATGATAAAAACTCTTAACAAAATGGGTATAGAGGGCAAGTACCTCAACATAATAAAGACCATATATGACAAACCCACAGCTAACATCATACTTAACAGCAAGAAGCTGAAAGCTTTTCACCTAAGACT
This sequence comes from Smutsia gigantea, assembly GCA_032199065.1. Classification (NCBI taxonomy): domain Eukaryota; kingdom Metazoa; phylum Chordata; class Mammalia; order Pholidota; family Manidae; genus Smutsia; species Smutsia gigantea. The sequence continues at coordinate 19,843 of JAVSCE010005179.1, read as the reverse complement.
GGGAACAAGACAAGGATGCCCACTCTCCCCACTGTTATTCAACACAGTACTGGAGGTCCTAGCCATGGCAATCAGACAAAACAAATAAATACAAGGCATCGAGATTGGCAAGGAAGAAATCAAACTGTCCCTGTTTGCAGATGACATGATATTGTACATAAAAAGCCCTCAAGAATCCACTCGAAAACTACTAGATCTAATATCTGAATTCAGTAAAGTGGTATACAAAATTAATATACAGAAATCTGTTGGATTTCTATACACCAATGGTGAACTAACAGAAAGAGAAATCAGGAAAACAATTAACTGACATTTGCATCAAAAAGAATAAAATACCTAGGAATAAACCTAAGCAAGGAAGTGAAAGACTTATACTCTGAGACACTCATGAGAGAAATTAAAGAAGATACCAGAAAATGGAAACACATCCCGTGCTCATAGATAGGAAGAAATAATATTGTCACAATGGCCATCCTCCCAAAGCAATCTACAGATTCAATGCAATCCCTATCAAAATACCAACAGCATTCTTCAATGAACTAGAGCAGATAGTTCTAAAATTCATATGGAACCACAAAAGAACCCAAATAGCTAAAGTGATCCTGAGAAGGAAGAATAAAGTGGAGGCAATTACGCTCCCTGACTTCAAGCTCTGCTACAAAGCCACAGTAATCAAGACAATTTGGTATTGGCACAAAAACAGACCCACAGACCAGTGGAACAGAATAGAAAATCCAAACATTAACCCAAATATATACAGTCAATTAATATTTGATAAAGGAGCCTTGGATATACAATGGGGAGATGACAGCCTCTTCAGCAGCTGGTGTTGGAAAAACTGGACAGCTATATGTAAGAGAATGAAACTGGATTATTGTTTAACCCCATACACAAAAGTAAACTCAAAATGGATTAAAGGCCTGAATGTAAGTCATGAAACCATAAAACTCTTAGAAAAAAACATAGGCAAAAATCTCTTGGACATCAACATGAGTAACTTCTTCATGAACATATCTCCCTGGGCAAGGGAAACAAAAGCAAAAATGAACAAGTGGGATTATATCAAGCTGAAAAGCTTCTGTACAGCAAAGGACACCATAGATAGAACAAAAAGGCACCCTACAGTATGGGAGAATATATTCATAAACGACATATCTGATAAAGGGTTGACATCCAAAATATATAAAGAGCTCATGTACCTCAGCAAACAAAAAGCAAATAATCCAATTAAAAAATGGGCAGAGAAGCTGAACGGACACTTCTCCAAAGAAGAAATTCAGATGGCCAACAGGCACATGAAAAGATGCTCCACATCGCTAATCATCAGAGAAATGCAAATTAAAACCACAATGAGATATCACCTAACACCAGTTAGGATGGCTGCCATCCAAACAACAAATGTTGTGGAGGATGCGGAGAAAGGGGAACCCTCCTACACTGCTGGTGGGAATGTAAATTAGTTCAACCATTGTGAAAAGCAGTGTGGAGATCCCTCAAAAAATTAAAACAGAAATACCATTTGACCCAGGAATTCCACTCCTAGCAGTTTACCCTAAGAATGCAACAGCCCAGTTTGAAAAAGACATATGCACCCTTTCCTTATCGCAGCACTACTTACAATAGCCAAGAAATGGAAGCAACCTAAGTGTCCATCAGTAGATGAATGGATAAAGAAGAAGTGGTACATATACACAATGGAATATTATTCAGCCATAGGAAGAAAACAAATTCTACCATTTGCAACAACATGGATGGAGCTAGAGGATATTATGCTCAGTGAAATAATCCAGGTGGAGAAAGACAAGTATCAAATGATTTTCCTCATCTGTGGAGTATAAGAAGAAAGAAAATAACTGAATGAACAAAACAGCAGCGGACTCACAGAACCCAAGAATGGACTAACAGTTACTAAAGGGAAAGGAACTGGAAAAGATGGGTGGGAAGGGAGGGGTAAAGGGGAAAAGGGGTATTACGATAAACACACATAATCTAGTGGGGGGGGGATACGGGGAAGGCAGTATAACACACAGAAGACAAGTAGTGATTCTATAGCATCTTACTATGTTGATGGGCAGTGACTGTAATGGGGTATTTGGTGTGGACTTGATAATAGGGGGAGTCTAGTAACTATAATATTGCTCATGTAATTGTACATTAATAATAACAAAATAAATGAATAAATAAATAAAGTATTTACATCATTTGTTATACTTATTCCTAATTAGTGTATAGTTTTTGTTATTGTAAATCAGATTTTTTTCATTGTATTCTCTAATTTGTTATTACTGATGCATAGAAATATCATTATTTTTTGGTTGAGATTATGACCAGCAATTTTCATTTCTTCTATAGGTAATTGTGTTGTTTTCAAATAAAAATAAAATTTGCTTCTTCATTTCCAATAGTCCTCTTGTTTTATTGCAGTGTCTGGAAACATCAATACAATATGATTATTAGAAGTAATAGGTGACATCCCACAAGAACCTGGTTCAGAGTAAAATTTTTAATACTACTCCTGAGAAAGATTTAAATGACATAGACCTCATGACTCTCCCTGAAAGGGAGTTCAAAATAAAAATCATTAACATGCTCATGGAGGTACGAAAGATATTCAAGAACTCCGGAATGAATTCCAGTCAGAGATCCAATCATTGAAGAGCACAATGGAGGGTAATAAAAACAGGTTGGATACAGTGGAGGAGACAATAAATGAAATAGAAATGGGAGAAGAAGAATACAAAGATGCTGAGGCACAGAGAGAAAAAAAGATCTCTAAGAATGAAAGAATATTGAGAGAACTGTGTGACCAATCCAAACAGAACAATATTTGCATTATAGGAGTATCAGAAGAAGAAGAGAGAGAAAAAAGGATAGAAAGTGTCTTTGAGGAAGTAATTGCTGAAAACACCCCCAGTCTGGGGAAGGAGATAAGTCTCTCAGGCCATGGAGGTGCACAGATCTCCCAACACAAGGGACCCAAGGAAGACAACATCAGGACATATAGTAATTAAAATGGCAAAGATCAAGGATAAGGACAGACTATTAAAGGCAGCCAGACAGAGAAATAAGATCACATACAAAGGAAAGCCCATCAGGCTATCATCAGACTTCTCAACAGAAACCTTAGAGGCTAGAAGGGATTGGCATGATGTATTTAATGCAATGAAGTAGAAGGGCCTTGAACCAAGAATACTTTATCCAGCAATATTATCATTTAAATTTGAAGGAGGGATTAAACAATTTCCAGATAAGCAAAAGCTGAGAGAATATACTTCCCACAAACCATCTCCACAGTGTATTTTGGAGGGACCGCTATAGATGGAACTGTTCCTAAGGCTTAACAGCTGTCACCAGAGGTAATAAAATCACAATAAAGAAAGTAGAACAGATAATAACTAAGCAAATGCAAAAATTAAAGTAACTATCTTCAAAGTCAATCAAGGGACACACAAAGACTACAAAATATGATACCTAAGATATAAAAGAATAGAGGAGGAAGAAATAAAAAAGAACCTTTAGATTGTATTTGTAATAGCATATTAAGTGAGTTAAGTTAGACTCTTAGATTGTAAGGAAGTTAACCTTGAACCTTTGGAAACCATGAAACTAAAGCATGCAATGCCAATAAGTACATGCCTATCCATAATCACCCTAAATGTAAATGGACTGAATACACAAATCAAAAGACACAGAATCACTGAATGGATAAAAAAACAAGACCCATCTATATGCTGCCTACAAGAGATTCGCTTTAAACCCAAACACATACACAGACTAAAAGTAAAGGAATGGAAAAAGATATTTCATGCAAACAACAGGGAGAAAAAAGGAGGAGTCGCAGTACTTGTATCAGACAAAATAGACTTCAAAACAAAGAAAGTCACAAGAGACAAAGAAGGACATTACATAATGATAAAAGGGTCAATCCAACAGGAACACATAACCATTATAAATAGCTATGTGCCCAACACAGGAGCACCTACGTATGTGAAACAAACCATAATAGAATTAGAAGGAGAAATAGAATACAATGCATTTATTCTAGGAGACTTCAACGCACCACTCACTCTGAAGGACAGATCAACCAGACAGGAAATAAGTAAGGACACAGAGGCACTGAACAACACAGTAGAACAGAAGGACCTAACAGACATCTACAGAACTCTACACCCAAAAGCAGCAGAATACACATTCTTCTCGAGTGCACATGGAACATTTTCAAGAATAGATCATATACTAGGCCACAAAAAGAGCCTCGGCAAATACAAAAAGATTGAAATTGTACCAACCAGTTTCTCAGACCACAAAGGTATGAAACTAGAAATAAATTATGCAAAGAAAATGAAAAATCCCACAAACACATGGAGGCTTCACAACATGCTCCTAAATAACCAGTGGATCAATGACCAAATAAAAACAGAGATCAAGCAATATATGGAGACACATGACAACAATAATTCAACACCGTAAAATCTGTGGGATGCAGTGAAGGCCATGTTAAGAGGAAAGTATATTGCAATACAGGCCAACCTCAGGAAAGAAGAACTATCCCATATGAGCCATCTAAACTCCTAATTAATAAAACTAGAAAAAGAAGAACAAATGAGGCCCAAAGTCAGTAGAAGGAGGGACCTAATAAAGATTACAGCATAAATAAATAAAATTGAGAAGAATAAAACAATAGAAAGAATCAATGAAAGCAGGAGCTGTTCTTTGAGAAAATAAACCAAACAGATAAACCCCTAGCAAGATTTGTCAAGAAAAAAAGGGAGTCTCCTCACATAAACAGAATCAGAAATGAGAAAGGAAAAATCACTACAGACACCACAGAAATACAAAGAATTATTAGAGAATACTATGAAAAATATGCTAACAAACTGGATAACCTAGAAGAAATGGACATCTTTCTAGAAAAATATAACCTTCAAAGGGTGACCCAGCATGAAAAAGAAAATCGGAACAGACCAATTACTACCAATGAAAATGAACTGGTAATCAAAAACCTACCTAAGAACAAAGCACCTGGACCAGATGCCTTCACTGCTGAATTTCATCAAACATTTAGTGAAGACCTAATACCCATCCTCCTTAAAGTTTTCGAAAGAGTAGAAGAAGAGAGAATACTTCCAAACTCATTCTATGTAGCCAGCATCACTCTAATACCAAAACCAGGCAAAGACACCACAGGAAAAGAAAATTACAGACCAATATCCCTGATGAACAAAAATGCAAAAATACTCAACAAAATATTAGCAAACCGAATTCAAAAATACATCAAAAAGATCATCCATCATGATCAAGTGGGATTCATCCCAGGAATGCAAGGATGGTACAACCTTCTTAAATCCATCAACATCATCCACCACATCAACAATAAGAAGGACAAAAACCACATGATCATTTCCATAGATGCTGAAAAAACATTTGACAAAATTTCAACATCCATTCATGATAAAAACTCTCAACAAAATGGGTTAGAGGGCAAGTACCTCAACATAATAAAGGCCATATATGACAAACCCACAGCCAACATCATACATAACAGCAAGAAGCTGAAAACTTTTCCTTTAACATTGGGAATAATACAAGGATGCCCACTCTCCCCACTTCTATTCAACATAGTACTGGAGGTCCTAGCCACAGCAATCAGACAACACAAAGAAATAAAAGGCATCCAGACTGGCAAGGAAGAAGTTAAACTGTCCCTGTTTGCAGATGACATAATATTGTACATAAAAAACCCTAAAGAATCCACTCCAAAACTACTAGATCTAATATCTGAATTTGGCAAAGTTGCGGGATACAAAATTAATACCCAGAAATCTGTGGCATTCCTATACACGAACAATGAACTAGCAGAGAGAGAAATCAGGAATACAGTTCCATTCACAATTGTATCAAAAAGAATAAAATACCTAGGAATAAACCTAACCAAGGAAATGAAACACCTATACTCTGAAAATTACAAGACACTCATGAGAGAAATTAAAGAAGATACCGATAAATGGAAGCACATCCCATGCTCATGGATGGGAAGAATTAATACTGTCAAAATGACCATCCTGCCTAAAGCAATCTACAGATTCAGTGCAATTCCTATCAAAATACCAACAGCATTCTTCAACAAACTAGAGAAAATCATTCTAAAATTCATATGGAACCCAAAAGACCCTGAATAGCCAAAGCAATCCTGAGAAAGAAAAATAAAGCTGGGGGAATTATGCTCCCCAATTTCAAGCTCTACTACAAAGCCACAGTAATCAAGACAATTTGGTACTGGCACAAGAATAGACCCATAGACCAATGGAACAGACTAGAGAGCCCTGATATAAACCCAAGCATATATGGTCAATTAATAAACGATAAAGGAAACATGGACATACAATGAGGAAATGACAGCCTCTTCAACAGCTGGCGTTGGTAAAACTGGACAGCTACATACAAGAGAATGAAACTGGATTATTGTTTAACCCCATACACAAAAGTAAACTCGAAATGGATCAAGGATCTGAATGTAAGTCATGAAACCATAAAACTCTTAGAAGACAATACAGGCAAAAATCTCCTGAATATAAGCATGAGCAACTTCTTCCTGAATGCATCTCCTTGAGCAAGAGAAAGAAAAACAAAAATGAACTCATGGGACTGCATCAAACCAAAAAGTTTCTGTACAGCAAAGGACACCATCAACAGAACAAAAAGGCATCCTACTGTATGGGAGAATATATTTGTAAATGACATATGGACAAGGGGTTAACATCCAAAATATATAAAGAACTTACATGCCTCAACACCCAAGAAGCAAATAACCTGATTAAAAAATAGGCAGAGGATATGAAGAGACAGTTCTCCAAAGAAGAAATTCAGATGGCCAACAGGCACATGAAAAGATGCTCCACATCACTAATCATCAGGGAAATGAAAATTAAAACCACAGTGAGATATCACCTCACACCAGTAAGGATGGCCAATATCCAAAAGACTAAGAACAACAAATGCTGGTGAGGATGCAGAGAAAGGGGAACCCTTCTACACTCCTGGTGGGAATGTAAGCTAGTTCAACCATTGTGGAAAGCAATATGGAAGTTCCTCAAAAAACTAAAAATACAAATACCATTTGACCCGGGAATCCCACTCCTTGGAATTTACCCAAAGAATACAACTTCTCATATTCAAAAAGACATATGCACCCCTATGTTTATTGCAGCACTTTTTACAATAGCCAAGATATGGAAGCAACCTAAGTGTCCATCAGTAGATGAATGGGTAAAGAAGAGGTGGTACATATACACAATGGAATACTATTCAGCCATAAGAAAGAAACAAATCCTACCATTTGCAACAATATGGATGGAGCTGGAGGATATTATGCCAGGCAGAGAAAGACAAGTGCCAAATGATTTCCCTCATTTGTGGAGTATAACAACGAAGCAAAACTGAAGGAACAAAATAGCAACAGACTCAGAGACTCCAAGAAGGAACTAGTGGTTACCAAAGGGGAGGGTGGGTGGGGAGGGAGGGAGAAGGGAATTGAGGGTTATTTTGTTTAGTGTACATGGTGTGGGGGATCATGGGGAAAACAGTGTAGCACAGAGAAGCAAATAGTGAATCTGTGGCATCTTAAAAAAAAATAGGTGACATCCTTCCCCTGATTCTTCCTTTCAGAGTCCAAAGTTTTGCCACCAAATATGATGGCTGCTATAGGGTCTTGGCAGATTTCCACATCCTTTGTCAGATTAAGGAAGTTTCCTCTTTATATAGTTGTCTTAGAGTTTACCTTTTTAAAATAAGGCAAAGGTTTGCAACTTAATTGAATCATTTCCTGAACCTACTTAGTTGATCAGACATTTCGTTTCTCTGTACTGCACTTCAGTAGATGTAGCTTTCTATTTACTATGAGCTCTTCTTCTGGATTTGGTTTCCTATTAGTCCACGATTTGAGGACTGTTTTAATTACTGTATATCTAATTTCTATTTGTTTCTATTATTCAGAATGTTTTTTATTAATTCTATTATTACCTCCATTTTTTGAACTATTTTAAATGTACTTAAAATATTTTCTTTCAGATTACTTGAATGTACCTAGTTCCTCAGGAGTGAGCTCTCCATTTTTGTTTTCACTGATTTGCTCTTAGAGTAATGGGTTTCCAGATCTGTTCTGTGACTCTTTTTTATAATAAGGTCTTCAGTGAGAATTAATTGTCTTCTATAGGAACCCTGTAGATTTCACTACTCCCATTACATTCTTATAATAATTTCTTCATTTGGAGTTTTTACAACAACTCAAAAGTAGTACCAACTGGAGCTCAGCATTGTGTGACAGTTTGTGGTTCCAGTTCCTCATGGGACACTACTATGCCTTTAGGCCCCCTCTTTTTGTTTCTGACATCTGGAGTTATCTTTTTCTTATTTCCGAATTGGGCTACATATTTCCTTTTTTTGTTGTTTTGGGGTTTGTTTGTTTTTTTGGTATTTTACTCAGTGTTTCTATGTATTTCATTGTGGTTGAAAGTATGCTTCCCATAGCTCCTTGGTCCATCTCCTTAACTGGACGTCTTCTTTCCCCCAGCTATGCAATTTTAGATATGTTTCTTAGGGTTTCCGAAAATTCATGTTAATAACGAAGGAAATAAATAACACCTATAAGATATGGAATCACTTCAAGTAAAAAGCTGGAATTTCCCACCTCTGAGTACACACTTCATTGTATATACTAGAGTGTCCTGGTCCATTCTTAATTAAGGATAAACTCCTTGCTTATTTTACACTGCCCTCATGACAAACTTTTTGTTTCTCCTACTCCATACTTTTTTAGTTGTACAGATTTGATATAGACTGTTGTTTTCCACATTGATCTGAAGTTTCTTTGTTTAACAGATTTATTGAAGTATAATTTCCATACATAAAATTCACCCAACATAGGTGTATGATTTAATGCTTTATAGTAAATTTATTCGGTGGGGCAAACATTATCATAATCCAATCTTAGAACAATCCATCATCCCCCAAAGTTCTCTAGTGCACATTTTCATTCCATCACCACATGCACCTCCAGCCCCAAGAAAAACTTATCTCTTTCTCTCTCTATAGTTGTACATTTTCTAGAAATTTCATATAGATAAAATTATAAAATATGTACTCTTTTGTATCTGGCTTCTATTACTGAGCATAATGTTTTTGCATTCTAATATTTATCAATAGTTCATTTAGTTTATTCCCTTTTATTGCTGAGTAGTATATCACTGTGTGGATAGACCATATTTTGTTTATCTATTCTTCAGTTGATGGGCATTTGGGTTGTTTCCAGTTTGGGGTTATCATGAATAATGTGGCTATGAACATTCACATTTATGTCTTTGTGTGGACATGTGTTTTCATTTCTCTTGGGTAGACAGATACTTGGGAATGGAATTGCTGGGTTACATGGAAATTGTATATATAACTTTTTAAGAAGCTGTTTTCCAAAGTGGTTGTATCAATCCAAGTTTCTATCAATAATGTATACAAATATGAATTTCTCTGCACTGTTGTCAAAACTTTGTATTGTCAATCCTTTTGATCATAGCCATGCTAGTAGGTGTAAAGTGATATCTGATTGTGATTTAATTTGCATTGCCCCAATGAATTACAAGGTTTATTAACTTTTCACATGCTTGTTAGACATCTCTATCTAATTTTTGGTGAAGTGCCTGTTCAAATCTTTTTCCCATTTTTAACAGGCTGTTTCTCTCTTATTGGTGAGATGTAAGGGTTCTTCATATACTCTGGATACAATTTATTTATCAAACATATGATTTGACAGTTTCTTCAAGTCAGTGGTTTTCTTTTCATTTGAAGAGTAAAAGTTCTTAATTTTGACAAAGTCTAATTTATCATTTTTTTAAATTTCATGGAGCATAATTTTGGTGTCTTAACTAAGAAATCTTTGCCTAAGTCAGGATCAGTAAGATTTTCTCCTAGATGTTTTATAGTCTTAGCTCTAACATTGAAATTTATTATCTCTTTTGGGTTGATTGTGTATTGTGTGAAGCAGGATTTAAGTTCTTTCTTTTATTGGCAAATGGATTTCTAAGTGCTCTAGTAATATTTGTTGAAATGCTATCATTCCCATTGGATTGCTCTGGCATCTAAGTTGAAAACCAATTGATCATAAATGTTTGGGTCTATTTCTGGAAACTCTATTCTTATTTATTGATCTATATGTCTATCCTCATGCCAATACCATATAGTAAGTTTTGAAAGCAGGTAGTTAAAGTCTGTCAAGCTGATCTTTCCATTTTAAAATTGCTTTGGCTATTCCAGATCATTTGCATTTCCATATACATTTTATGATCAGATTGTCATTTTCAACCAAAATAAAGACTGCTGAAATTTTGATATAGAGTTTTTTGAATCAGTAGACCAATATGGGGATACTTGCCATCTTGACAACACTGAGTCTTCTAACCAATGAACATGGTACATCTCTCTATTTATTTTAATAGGCCTTCATTAATTTCCTTCTTTTATTGAGATATTTTTGATATATAACAAATTTAAGTTTAAGGTATACACTGTGATGATTTGACACACATATACATTGCAAAATGAATACCATAGTAACATTGGTTAATACCTCTACCCTCTCACATAATTACCTTTTGAATGTGTGTCTGGTGAGAACATTTAAGGTCTACTCTTACAACAATCTTTAAGTATATAATACAGTATTGTTAATTATAGTCACCATGCTGTGCATTCAATCTCTAGAATGTAGTCATCTTATAGTTGAGAGTTTGTATTCGTTGACCAACATCTATTTTCTCCACCCCACCCCTACCTCAGCCCCTGGCAACCACCATTCTACTTTCTATTTCTATGAGTTCAGCTTTTTAAGATTCTGCATATTAGTGACAACATACAGCATGTCTTCTTTGACTTACTTCACTTAATGTAATGCTCTCAAGGTCCATCCATGTTGTTGCAAAAGGCAAGATTTCCTTCTTTTCATGCCTGAATAATATTCCATTGTATATATACCACATCTTTATCTATTCATCTGCTATCAGACACTTGGGTTGTTTCTATGTTGTGGCTATTGTGAATAATGTTGCAATGAACATGTGGGTGGGGGTTCAGATATCTGTTTGAGATAGATATTTCATTTCCTTCAAATATACTCCCAGAAGTGAGATTGCTGAATCATATGGTGGTTCTATTTTTAATTTAATTTAATTATTGTTTTCTATAGTGGCTGTAACAATTTACATCCCCACCAACAGTGCTCGAGGGTTCCCTTTTCTCCATGGCTTCACCAACACTTGCTGTCTCTTGCCTCTTTGATAATAGCCATTCAAGCAGATGTGAGGTGATAGCTCATGGTGGTTTTGATTTACATTTCCTTGATGATTAGTGATGTCTGCAGGTATGTTCATGTGCCTGTTCAGGCCTTCTTTAATTAATTTCAGCAATGTTTTATAGTTTTAAATGTATAGGTTTTATACCTTGCTATAGATTGAATATTTATGTCCTCCCCAAGATTCACATGTTGAAATCCTAACCCCCAACGGTTAGAAAGTGATTAGGTCTTGATGGCAGAGCACTCATGAGTGGGATTAGTGCCCTTATAGGAGAGGCAGAGATCTCCTGCCCCTTCTGCCATGTGAGGACACAGCAAAAAGATGGCAGTCTGAGAATCAGGAAGTGGGACCTCACCCGACATCAAATCTGCTGTTGTCTTGATTTTGGACTTCCCAGCTTATAGAACTGTAAGAAATAAATTTCTGTTGTTTATAAGCCACTCAGTCTATGGCATTTTGTAATAGCTGCCCAAACTAAGATACACTTTTTTGTTAGAATTATTCCTAAATATCCTATTTTAATATTATTACAAATGAAACTCTCTTTTCATTATATTCTTGAAATGTTCTTGGCATAATATGGAAATTGAATTGATTTACTACTATATTTTATGACCTTGCTAAACTTGCCTATTCTAGTAGTTTTATTGGGTTCCTAAGGATTTTCCACATATCTGATTATTTCTTCTGTGAGTAAAAATAGTTTTCCTTCCTCTTTTCTTATCTACATGTTTTTAATATATTTTCTCATGTTTTATTGCATTGGCTAGAACCTGAACTACAATGTAGAATAGAGGTAGGGACATATTTATATTTGCCTTATCTCTAATCTTCATGAGAAAACATTAATTCTTTTACCATTTACTATGATGTTAGTGGTGGGTTTTTCAAAGATGCCCTTTAACAGGATGAGGAAATTTTCTTTTATTCCTAGTTAGTTGAGTTTTTCCATCATGATAGGAGTTAAATTCTGTCAAATTTCTTCTGAATTTCTTGAGATAATCATTTTTTTTGTTTTAAGATGTTATCTTACATTAATTAATTTTCAAATGTCGTATCAACCTTGCATTCCAGTAAGACCCACTTGATCATGGCATGTAATGCTTTCAATGTATTGCTGAATTCAGTTTCCTAAAATTTTGTTAGGGATTTTTGTATCTATTTTCATGCGTGATATTAGTTCATAGTCTTCTTTTCTTGTGATATTTATTACTAGACTCATAAAATGAGTTGAAAAGTACCTCCCTGTCTTCCAGTTTCTGAGTTTATGTAGAATTGATATTATTTTTTTCCTTGTATATTTGATAAAATTTACCAGTGAAGCCCTCTGTGCCTTGGATTTTATTTGTGGGAAAAGTTTCAATTATTAACTAAATTTCTTTACTTTTCTTTCTATAAATCTGTTCATTCCAACAAGTTGTCCAATTTGTTGGCATTATTGGTCATAGTATTACCTTTTCATCCATTCAATTTTTGGAAGTCTGTAGTGAATTCCTCGCATTTCTGAATTTCATAATTTTTGTCTTTTCTAGTTTTTTTCTTGGTTAGTGTAGCTGAAGGCTTATGTTTTTTAATGTTTTTACAAAATTTACAGAATCATTGATCTTCTGTATTTTTTTTTCTATTTCATTGATTTTGGCTCTTAATTATTACCTTCCATCTACTTACTTTGGGTTTGATTTTCTCTTCTGTTTCTAAAATCTTTAGATTGTATCTTACATTTTAAACATTTTCTTCCTTTCTGATATAAGGTTTTTATTTCCATAGTATATCCTTTTCTTTTCTTTTACTTTAAATCTTTTTGTGTCTTTGAACCTAAAGTGGTCTCTTATAAACAGCATAGGGATAGAATTTGCTTTTTTATCTAATTGGACAATTTTTATCTTTTGATTGGAGTTTTTAGTCCACCACATTAAATGTAATTATTAATATGATTGGATTTATGTTTTCCATTTTGTTTTTTTATTTCTATGTTTCATATCTCCTTTATTCCTCAGTCCCTCTTTTGCTGACTTTTGTGTGTTAAAGAAATACTTTTTAGTATATCTCATTAGTGCCTCTATTAATTTTTATCCTGTTTTTTTTTGATAGAGCCACTTTGCTCCAGTGTATCTCCCTTTCCTCCTCATACCTTTGTTCTATTATTATCATATATATATGTATATATGTATATATATATATATACATATATACATATATATATGATATTTTTTCACTCTGTTTTTTGTATTTCAAGTGTACTGATTCTTTTGGTTTCAGATCTGATATTAAGCCCATCAAATAACTGTTTCATTTTGGTTATTGTACTTTTTAGCTTTAGATTTGCCATTTGTTTACTTTTTATAGTTTTTATTTTATTTTTTGAGATTTCCTATTTGTTGAATCAGTGCTATCATATATTCCTTTAATTCTCTGATACTTTAATAGTTTGACCACATTTATAATATATTATAATAGATGTTAAATCTTTGTCTGATAGAACAAATACCTGGGTCCACAGAGAGTCAGTTTCTTTGACTGCTTTTTTATTTACCAGAATATAGGTCACATTTTTCTTTTTCTATTCAGGTCTCATGATTTTTGGTTGAAAACTGAACTTTTTAGGTAATAGATGTAGTGACTCTGGATTTGGTTTTATTTTCCTGAGAGTTGTTATTGTTACTTTTTTTTTAGTAATTTTCCTGGAGTTAAACTATGGAATCTATCTCTCCCATGGTATGTGGCCACAATGTCTCTTCTGGGATTTTTATTCTTGCTTTTATTTTTTAGCCTTGTTTCCTAGGGATCACTTCTGCTTCTGCATAGCTCCAGTGGCTTGCCCTGATTTGGGCAAAGGTTATGCTGAAACACTTCACGCCTGTAAGACTTCCCCCTTCTCTGATTGCTTTGTTTGTGGGTTGGGGGATACACTTAAATTTTCAGCTAATTCTCAGTTCTCTGCTGGCTTTTACCTTTTACAGAGCTCTCTTGGGTTTCCTTCATGTATGTGCGTAGTTTCTCAGATATCCAGATATGTGGAGATCTTTTTTAAGCCCTTTTATGACTCTGTCACTTCCAGGATCTCCCTGTTAAATTTTTGGCTTGTTTGTTACTCACCTGAAACAGGACTGCCATCTCAGGCTAAGAATACTGTAAATTCTCATTTTTTCCCCCCATCAAATTTGTTACTCGTAGCTGACTGAGCCACAATAATGTCACACCCACCCCAAATTGAGTCATCATCCTTTAGCAGCAGAGCTGTTAGTTTTCACCACCAGCCCCATGCTGGTAAAACTGTTCTTACCAATGAAGCTGGAAACAGGTAGGTGAGAGTACCCAGGAATGAAAGCCACAGACTGCTGCTGTTATTACCTTAAGCTTAAGCAATTTCTCAAGAATAAATGCTTCTTAAGTTGTTTTCTACCTTTGGCTAATTCCAAAGCTCTACAATGGTTGTTTCTGATGTTTCAGTTTTATGCTTGTTCTTTGCAGAAATGATCCACCAATGTCTTTTTACCTTCACACCATAACCTGAAGTGTTTACCATTTCCTTTTTAGTGCCATTCTTAAGCTTTCTCACAATCTCTCTTATGCCTTCTGGTGCCAGAAATATCTGAAAGATCTGGATCTCATCTCCTACCTTGACTGGACTCCAGGATGCTCTTAAACGGGCAATTCAATCCCATGAGCAGAATTTCCCTCTGACTCTCCTCATCTTCATCATCAGGACTGAAAGCTTAGTTCCAACGGAGTAAAATTTTTCCTGCATAGAGTGAATTTTCCACATGCCAGATCTTCTGCATGGTAATGGGATTATTTATATATCCAGTTAGTTTAAATTTGGAACAACTGCAATCCAAGTCTGGAAATCTGGCAACCCTGGGTATGAATGGGCAGTGGGTACATAGTTTACTTGGATTACATGGAGGACATGAAATTTGAGGTTGAGTTATTTACAAGGACACTAATAATGAGTGCTAATTAATGTAAGGCTGTAAAGCCCATGATTATAAACCTCAATGCACAAGGCATGAAGGTGTCCACAGTGTCTGACAAGGGTGTGGCATGAGTCCCAAGCAGTCCAGGGGATAGTCACTAGCAGTCCAATATTTACTACTGTCTTTAAGCAAATTAGAAAAGAATTGAGATCAGAAAAATTACCCTGAAGTTGGTTGTTATAGAATGGGAGGGGGCTTTGGAGACAATTGTCAATTGTTGCATTATGGTGGGTTTTACCAGAGAATGATTCTCCCAATTTAAGAGAGGCAAAATTATATAGTAGTCAACAGCATACTCTTTGGAAGCCAAATGCATTTAAATACAGTACGGAAGCAGAAATATTCCCTAACTTCTCCTGCTCACACCATTCTTGGAGGCCTGATCTTTCTGTGCAGGGCATCTGGTAATCCCATTCACAGAGAACTATTTTTATCTCCAACTCATAACTAAGGGGAACTTAAGTCTGACAAATTTAAAATTCCAAGGATCACAAAAGAATAACGCTTCCCTTTTTTGAGGGGACAGGAATAGTATGCTGGAAGTAACAGCAAGACTGTGGGAAATCCTCACTCAGTTCCTACTGTCTTGTGGATCCACCAGGACTCTGTATTAAAGTCAAAAGCAAGGTTTCTATGGGCTAGCGTGGGGTTGTAGGCCAGGTGAAAGGTAATTAGGGTACATTGTAGGATGGAAGCTTCCAAGACTGGGAAGAAGAGCTATTTTTTAAATGTTTCTTTTTTATTTTTTTATTTTGATATCATTAATCTACAATTACATGTGCAACACTATGGTTACTAGACTCCCCACATCATCAACTCCCCCACATACCCCATTACAGTCACTGTACATCAGCGTAGTAGATGCTATAGAATCACTACTTGTCTTCTCTGAGTTGTACAGCCCTTCCCGTGCTCCACCTCCACATTACGTCTGCTAACTGTAATGCCCCTTTTCCCCCTTGTCCCTCCCTCCGCACCCATCCTCCCCAGTCCCTTTCCCTTTGGTAACTGTTAATCCATTCTTGGGTTCTGTGAGTCTGGTGCTGTTTTGTTCCTTCAGTTTTTTTCTTTGTTCTTATGCTCCACATATAAGTGAAATCATCTGATACTTGTTTTTCTCTGCCTGCTTATTTCACTGAGCATAATACCCTCTAGCTCCATCCATGTTGTTGCAAATGGTAGAATTTGTTTTCTTCTTATGGCTGAATAATATTCCATTGTGTATATGTACCACTTCTTCTTTATCCATTCATCTACTGATGGACACTTAGGTTGCTTCCATTTCTTGACTATTGTAAATAGTGCTGCAATAAACATAGGGGTGCATATGTCTTTTTCAAACTGCACTGCTGCATTCTTAGGGTAAATTCCTAGGAGTGGAATTCCTGGGTCAAATGGTAGTTCTATTTTGAGTTTTTTGAGGAACCTCCATACTGTTTTCCACAATGGTTGAACTAATTTGCAGTCCCACCAGCAGTGTAGGAGGGTTCCCTTTTCTCCACATCCTCGCCAACATTTGTTGTTGTTTGTGTTTGGATGTTGGCCATCCTCACTGGTGTGAGGTGATATCTCATTGTGGTTTTAATCTGCATTTCTCTGATGATTAGCGATGTGGAGCATCTTTTCATGTGCCTGTTGGCCATCTCAATTTCTTCTTTAGAGAAGTGTCTATTCATGTCCTCTGCCCATTTCTTAATTGGATTATTTGCTTTTTGTTTGTTAAGGTGTGTGAGTTCTTTATATATTTTGGATGTCAACCACTTATCAGATACATCATTTATGAATATGTTCTCCCATACTGTAGGATGTCTTTTTGTTCTACTGATGGTGTCCTTTGCTGTACAGAAGCTTTTCAGCTTGATATAGTCCCACTTGTTCATTTTTGCTTTTGTTTCCCTTGCCCGGGGAGATATGTTCATGAAGAAGTTGTTCATGATTATGCCCAAAAGATTTTTGTCTGTTTTTTTCTAAGAGTTTTATGGTTTCATGACTTACATTCAGGTCTTTGATCCATTTTGAGTTTACTTTTGTGTATGGGGTTAGACAGTAGTCCAGTTTCATTCTCTTATATGTAGCTTTCCAGTTTTTCCAACACCAGCTGCTGAAGAGGCTGTCATCTCCCCATAAAGGCTCCTTTATCAAATATTAATTGAGTGTATATGTTTGGGTTACTGTATGGATTTTCTATTCTGTTCCACTGGTCTGTGGGTCTATTTTTGTGCCAATACCAAATTGTCTTGATTACTGTGCCTTTGTAGTAGAGCTTGAAGTTAGGGAACGTAATTCCCTGTTTTATTCCTCCTTCTCAAGATTGCTTTAGCTATTTTGGGTCTTTTTGGTCCCACATAAATTTTATAATTATTTGTTCCAATTCATTGAAGAAAGCTTGTGGAATTTGATAGGGATTGCGTTGAATCTGTAGATTGCTTTGGCAATATTTATTCCTCCTAGCCAAGAGCATGGGATGCATTTCCATTTGTTAGTGTCCTCTTTAATTTCTCTTCGGAGTGTCTTGTAGTTTTCAGAGTATAGGTCTTTCACTTCCTTCATTAGGTTTATTCCTAGGTATTTTATTCTTTTTGATGCAATTGTGAATGGAATTGTTTTTCTGATTTCTCTTTCTGTTAGTTCACCGTTAGTGTATAGGAAAGCAACAGATTCCTGTGTGTTAATTTTGTATCCTGCAACTTTGCTGAATTCAGATATTAGTTCTTGTAGTTTTGGAGTGGAGTCTTTAGGGTTTTTTATGTACAATATCATGTCATCTGCAAATAGTGACAATTTAATTTCTTGTTTACCAATCTGGTTGCCTTGTATTTATTTGTTTTGTCTGATTGCCATGGCTAGGACCTCCAGTACTATGTTGAATAACAGTGGAGAGAGTGGGCATCCCTGTCTTGTTCCCGATCTTAGATGAAAAGCTTTCAGTTCTCGCTGTTAAGTATGATGTTATCTGTGTGTTTGATTATGATGTTGAGGTACTTGCCCTCTATACCCATTTTGTTGAGAGTTTTAATCATGAATGGATGCTGAATTTTGTCAAATGCTTTTTCAGCATCTATGGAGATGATCATGTGGTTTTTGTTCTTCTTTTTGTTGATGTGGTGGATGATGTTGATGGATTTTCAAATGTTGTACCATCCTTGCATCCCTGGGATGAATCCCACTTGATCATGGTGTATGATCCTCTTGATGTATTTTTGAATTCGGTTTGCTAATATTTTGTTCAGTATTTTTGGATCTATGTTCATCAGGGATATTGGTCCATAATTTTCTTTTTTGGTGAGGTCTTAGCCCCGTTTTGGTATTAGAGTGATGCTGGCTTCATAGACTGAGTTTGGAAGTATTCCCTCCTCTTCTATTTTTTGAAAAACTTTAAGGAAAACGGGTGTTATTTCTTCTGTATATGTCTGGTAGAATTGAGAGGTGAATCCGTCAGGTCCGGGGGTTTTGTTCTTGGGTAGTTTTTTGATTACCGATTCAATTCCATTGCTGGTGATTGGTCTGTTTAGTTTTTCTGTTTCTTGCTTGGTCAGTCGTGGAAGGTTGTATTTTTCTAAGAAGTTGTCCATTTCCTCTAGGTTTTCCAGCTTGGTAGCATATAGATTCTCATAATATTCTCTTATAATTCTTTGTATTTCTGTGGGGTCTGTCCTTATATTTCCTTTCTCATTTCTGATTCTGTTTATGTGTGTAGAGTCATTTTTTCTCTTAAAGAGTCTGGTTAGGGGTTTATGTATTTTGTTTATTTTTTCAAAGAACCAGCTCTTGGGTTCACTGATTTTTTCTATTGTTTTATTCTTTTCAATTTTATTTATTTCTTCTCTGATCTTTATTATGTCCCTCCTTCTGGTGACTTTGGGCCTCATTTGTTCTTCTTTTTCCAATTTCAGTAATTGTGTCTTTAGACTATTCATTTGGGAATGTTCTTCCTTCTTTAAATAGGCCTGGATTGCAATATACTTTCCTCTTAGAACTGCCTTTGCTGCATCCCACAGAAGTTGTGGTTTTGTGTTGTTGTTGTCATTAGTCTCCATATATTCTTTGATTTCTGTTTTGATTTGGTCATTAACCCATTGATTAATTAGGAGAATGTTGTTAAGTCTCCATGTATTTGTGAGCCTTTTTGATTACTTTCTAAAATTTATATCTAGTTTTATACTTTTGTGATCTGAGAAGTTGGTTGGTAGAATTTCAGTATTTTTTAATTTACTGAGGTTCTTTTTGGCCTAGTATGTGGTCTATTCTGTAAAATGTTTCTTAAAAGCATTTTTTAAAAACAAAAATAAATCATAAAATAAAAGCACTGTATGTTGAAACTATAAAACTTTGTTAAAAATTATCTTGACAAATTTTCAGATCAGTTTGAACCCTCTGAGATAGGTCATGTGGCTGGTGATACTTGATCACAAGAACACAGAAAGCCTGTCATTCAAGAGTATGCACTGAATGTCTAGAATCTTTGAATCTTTTCAGTGCTTTGCTAAATGCCATTAATACTACACTATGGAGGTTCTCTTTGTCTTT
>JAVSCE010005178.1:0-48039 GCA_032199065.1 Smutsia gigantea | reverse complement strand
ACAGCAAAAGCAAAACATTAAAAATCCTAGAATGACTGTTTATTTCAAAAGCTAAAATACTTTAAATCCAAATTCTATATTAATTAGTACTTTAATCCAAATTCTATATTCTGACTGGCAGAGAAATCAATAATTTTCTGAGAAAGATGATCTTTTCATTTATGTTTTTTATTTTGTTCTGTTCTTGTTTTCTGCTCACCAGAGCAATGCATAGTTTTTACAAAAATTAAACCATTATGGAAATAAATGAGATGAAAATTCTTCTAATACCACCTTGAAGAGATAACCACTGATAACAGTTCGGGCGAACACTGAAAGGTTATTTAAGCTCCAAAATACTCGCTGTTAAGAGTTGCCAGAATTATTTTTCAAAGGGTCATTTTGGTTTTGAACCACAAGAGGTCACTGTAACATTCTAGCAAGCCTCTTTTCATTTGATTTACCGTACCTGTAAATTACTTCATTTGAACAATGTCACATCAAAGTTTAAAACAGTGACTACCAGTTGTTTAGGTTAAAATATTTTTTTTAGACAGCTCATCAGGTGTCAAGGAGTTCTGCTGTTCCCTTCCCAAACCATTATTGGTCTTCACCACAAATCCAAGTCCTTCTTTTCTTTCTCCTAAACAGCAAATTACTTTTGTACATTTTCATCTGTTATGTCACAGTCTGGTTTCATTTACCCTACATATTCACAGCCATCTATCTTATTTTTAGGGTCCCGGAGAGATGTGTTTGAGAAAAGCAGTAGACGGTGCATCCCATCTTGGATAATCAAAGCTCTTATTAACACTGGAAGTCTCTGAGAAGTCCTTTGGTGATTAAGTTGTTTTAACTTTGAAACAGTGTTTTCCAAATGATTGTACAATGGCTCCCTTGGTCTGGGTAAACTAAAGAAGTGGTATTCTTTGGAACATTATTTGAGAAATTCTGATTTATAACGTTAATTATTTTTAAAATGCTATAAAACTCTTATTGCACTATTATATAAATACTCAATTCTTCTTTAACTTGAAGAAATTGTATTTTTTTGAATTCACATATATTTTTTAATGTTTTTACATATATCTTACAATGTTTTCTTCTCCCCTCCAAATATTTCCCATTAAATTTTTTTTTTCTGTCTTAATGGCTAAGGTCCCATGACCTGTCTGGCTACAGCAGTAAGCTTGTATGGTAATTACATGAACTAATGATGGAAAAATTACCAGGGGGAATAATAAATGGTACTATTACACTGAGAATACTATTTCTATGAGAAATTGAACTAAGAAAAATTTATTATTATAGGTAGAAAGGTTTTATTTTACATTATTATAAGGCTAGAAAAATATCACAGAAGAAAGATTTATAATGAGAAAAGGTTTCATACTAAAAAACCTTACAAATTTAAAAGAAGAAGGGACCTCAGACATCATTTGATATAATATCATACCACCTGCAGAAATAGGGAGGAACTCATAGCTTTTTGAGGCTAATCACTAAATTTTTCAGATATCTTCAAGTATTAGAAATATCTGTTTCCTAGTAAGGAAAACATGCTCCCATAGAACTCCAACCCATTAGTTCTGTTTCTGCAAGATAGTTATTTTTTTAAGGTTATTTGGTTCACCAAATTCTCTTTAAAATTATTACACAATGGCTTTTTAAAAATATTTGACATGACTTTCCTTTTTTTCTGGAAAAGAAACTTTCTGATGTAGGAGTGCTTCAAATGTTACATGGAACAGAATTATAACATACTGTGAATGACAGAGAACCTAGAAACATCAATAACAGCCTTTTTACCTGAAAGAAAGGGAAACCCAACTTCAAAAAGATTAAGGGATCTTTTCTTAACAGAAATCACAAATCAGTAATGACATACTCAGGGCAAAACAAAGATATTCTGACTCTAGGTTTATGATTCATTCCATTATTTTGATCAGCTATTCATAATTTTATGCAGATGAGAGGTTATTATTCAGTTGCCTTAGGTATATATTCTGAAATGTGGTTATTCTTCTGAGGGAAAAACGTGTACCTCTCTACTTACACCACTAGATGGAAAACTACTGAATAACACACAATATGGGATCTCATATAAGACTGAGGTGGTAAACAGGATCAATGAAAAGAATGATGAATTGCAAAGTCACAAAAGATAGGAAGTTACAAAGGTTTATGTGAGGGAGACTCGTTTAAGGAGAATAAGGTCATCACCTTCCCACTTCACTTCTAAAGTGGTGAGAGCCAGTTCTAAGGACTCTTATAATTTGCTTTGGTGATTTTGCATCTGTGTGGTGAGTGGAAAATGAGAAAGTGTTTAGTTAAAACTACTGAGGTCAATTACACAGTGGATTTCAATGTCAGAATGTACCCAACGCAGAAAGCCTTTCCAAATACAGAACAAAAGGCAGAAAAAATAAAGGAAAAAGGAAAAAGTTGAGACTTCTATACGAATATTTAAAGTACCTATGTGTTGAAGGAGATAGTGGTCCCAGCATCCATCACACAGTAGAAAACTAAATATTCAATAACAAATGAATCCTTAATTAAATTGTGGTATATCTACGTGATGGCATGCTGGTCAGCCATTTAAAATCATCTTTTAGATACTTCTTTTTTTTGACATGGGAATATAAGGATACTGCTAGGCAGAAAAAAATGTTACATTGCATGATATACAGCATGGCATTTTCAGTAAAGAATAATACATAAATATGGAAAAGAATGACCTTTATATACATCTGTAAGTTATTTCTTTATGGTTAGCTTTCTTTTTGTGTTTTCGAAATTTTGCACTAAGCATGTATTACTTTTGAAACTGGAAAATGACAAAACTAAAGAAAGCATAACAAAAAGTTCAGGAAAACAACTCCTTTGCAGTAATAAGCACACAGTTCTCCCTTGCCTGCTTAAGACTTTCAGAGCATGCTGGACACAAATCTCCCTCTCTTTCTTCTGGTGGCCACCTCATTTCCCTGTTTCCATGGAAGTGAGGTGTTTGGGGCCCACGAATTAACTGTTTAGGTGACCAGTTTCGCCTTTGTGGGTCATAGCACTGAATACGGCTATGAATCTTTGGTTTAAGTTTTGATGACTTTTAAATTTGAATATCTAAAACAGTATTTTCTAGTTGTGGTTTGTAGACAATTTGCACTGGATACTTGTCAAAATGCTGATCCTTGGCTCTTTCCCGGGCTCAAATGAATCTGAAATTTTGGGAATGGTGTTCTGGAATTTTCACTTTTAAATAGCCCCCTGAGTTATTGTCATGCTTATTCAAAAATTTGAGAACCACTGGCAATGGCTGAGGTTAAGGGTGAGAAAAATAAGACTAAAAATATGGAACTACTAAATGCTTTTAAACTTTGGATTTTATTTATTAGCTTTCCTGTCTGAGCTATTTTTCCAGCAGATGGTTATATGTTCAGCATTTTTAAAGGCACAAACATATAGGGACAAACCAATGATGTAGTTTTAATAACCTAAGATCTTCCCCTGGCCCACCCCAGAAATTTACCACTTCATTAAAGCACCCAGCATGTATTTGGAAATCAAAATGAATAAACCAAAAAGCAATAGCTTTAAAAAACAAAACAGGACAAAACAGCATATTAGAAATAAAACTTCACAGAATGGAGGAATAAAACTGGATTTAAACATTCTCTGCTATTTGTGAAGCCAAAAACGACACCTGACAAATTTGGACACCATAGGGGTTGATAATAGGTAGAGAAAATGAGGGCTTGGAAGCTTTCACAGTTGGCTTCAGCCTGACCGTGGGTTTTTCCTGGGCAGTAGGGCTGTCAGTTACATTCTGAGACTAATGTTAGGAAGGAAACTGTGACCTCCAATTTCAATCCACAACAGGTTTCTCCAAAATGTTGAAGAGAGGAAATTGGTCACAGACTAACAGTTGGAGAGAAAAGTATTGCCAAGAACGCAGTTGGTGTTGTTTTAGGAAGAGAAAGCTATTTCCCTTGATGGAAATGCTTGCGTGGGAATTATAGATATATGAAAAGTATCTTGTACATGTGGAAATGCCCCAAAGCCATAAGTCAATCAAGAGATTCTTCTGTTAACTTTTTTAAAGAATCTTGCTTGGCTTACCCATTGCAGCAGGGAAATCCAGGGCAGGTCTCAGTAAACAATGAAGAAATGTTGATTTAAGTTAGAAGTCAGTCTCAAAGCCACCAGTTTTTGAAATGTTTATGAAAACTATGCAAAAATGCTTTGAATAAAAGCTTTGATTTTTGTTTGTTAAAACGCTCACTTGAAAATAGTTTCTCCAGCTATTCAAATACTGCTTTCCTTTCGTAATAATTAAACCTTGTTATCTGTAGAGGTCTTGAGAACTGCACCTTGAGAACGTTCCACACAGGGAGCTTGATTGAGGGGAGGGGGTGGCCAGCTGCCACGCTTTGAAATTCATGGCCGCCTTTGAGCAGAGGCCACCTCCACACCTGACTCCTGAGAGACAGGGGCCTCCTTTCTCAGCTGACTTTGGCTCAAGGACTTACCCCCACCTCCCATGACTTTCTGCAGGGTACTCTGGGGTGCTTTGACTCAGCCTTCTTCAATGGCTCCTTTAGTTGTTTCCCCTTTTCCTTTTACACACCCATTTTGCCTAATAAAATCCTTACACATTTAGTCCTATCTTGGCATCTGATCCTCAGAGAACCTGGGATAACACAACACCTCTTTGGTAATTTCTTTCCTCAGAATTGTATGCTGATTGGAGGTTACAGCAGTTGTTTTCTAAATGCAGGAGTAGAGATGCATTTTTTTTTTCTCATAAAAGAAGACTATGGAGCTAAATTGAGACTGTAGTGATGGAACGTTTTAAAATGTCCTACCGTCTCAACACCACTGGCAGGTATTTATTTTCTTAGTATTTCCATTGTCCTCTTAAATATCTTGGATGATTTGATCCTTTTTAAAATTTGTATTTCTCTATCTCCTAGCAACTGCATATTTTCCTTGAAGTTGTTTTATTTGAAATCACATGCCTTAGTAGTTATCTCAGATCTTTGAAAAGTTTGTAAAATGAAGTCACTAGTGAGATGTAACAGAAGTGAATATGAAGGATTTATTACAGCATGATCAAAAAATTTGATTGCAAAGGTTTAGAAATAAATACACTTTAAAATATATAAACATATAGATACACGTACATTCTTGTTGATTCGGTCTGATAATAGTTTTAATGTCATATTGGATGTTGGACTGAATCAGCAAGAATTTATAGAGATGGCCCTTTGTTTTTGACACTTGGCGGGCACGGGGACCTCAAGGAGCTTGCCATCTTGTTACGGTTGTGCATCACCACACGAAAACAGGAGGCAGAGAAGCCAGGCTTGCAAGAGATATGAATGTTCGTCGAACCCGATCACCGTTGTGCTTGAATACTGTCTTCCTCAGCAAGGCCAACTGCTTCCAAGATCACTTCAACAACTCCAGGAAGACAAAGAGCCTGCATTTCCCAAAGCGCAGTGTACATCTCTAGATATCTTTGACTTTCATAATTGCTCTTTATAACAAAGTTTCATTTCTAGTGCTACTTCTACCCCTGAGGAAGCCAGTGTCCAAAATGACCCCTGAAATCTGCACCTCTGGGTGGTCACACCCTTGTATGGTTCCCACACGCATTGCACCAGAGTTGCTGTGTGTGACCAGCAGTAAACGGCAAAGGTGAAGGGATGTTGCTTCTGAGATGAAGTTAGGAAGCACTGCAGCTTCTCTTTCCTGCTCACTAGTTCATGTGCACTTGCTTGGTTTCTTTGTCAGGTGCGGGGGATGCTTGTTGCCATGCAGAGGGGACATTCGGCAGCCTGTGGGGACGCCCATGTGGTGAGGCCCTTGACCAAGATCCAGCAGGGAACTGAGACCTACTGCTAGTCATAGGCATGAAGTTAGAAGAGGGGGTTCAGGCTTAGTCAAGCCTTGAGATGATTACAGCCTCATCAGATAGCTTGGCTGATTCTGAGCCAGATGCACTCGGCTAGGAGGCGTCCCTCCCAGATCCCTGATTTTCAGAATGGTGAGAAGATTAATGTTTGTATGTGAATGCTGCTAAATTTGGGGGAAATTTGTCATGCAACAATAGATAGCTAATATAACCCCTTAAAACCATTTACTCATGTTAGTTTTTAATACAATATATAATGATTACATATAAATACAATATGCTATATAACAATAATGGTATTTATTGGACATCTATAACATTCCAGATACCTCTCTAAGTGCTTTACAAGAGTTAAGTCATTCACAAAAGCTCTATGACATTTGTGTACTATAATTTCAAGTTCTTGGAAAAGAAAACTAAGGGGATTGAGAGGTTAAGTGCTTTTCATGGAGCTGGTAAATGGTGTTAACCAGGGCTTGAACCTAGAGAGTCTAGTTTCAGAGCCAGGCTCTCACTAGCTGCTGTCAGGCTATAGACTGAAGCTATAGTCATCTCAGGGCCCAGCAGGTTGGAAAAATCTGTTCCCAGGTCCACTCACATGGTTGTCAGCAGGCCTTATTTCTTACTTTGTATCAATCAGGATCTCCCTTCCTCACCGCAGGCACTTATCTCATTAGTGAGTGTAAAAATGCGATCTCATTATATAGGTTTTTTTTTCCACCCAGCAAGATAATTGTAAATATTTTTCCATGTAACTAAACATACTTATAACTCTCATTTCTTTAAGGCTTTGGATGCAAACTGCCACTTGAAGAGACAGAATTTCTTTAGGAAAATCAGCTAAAATATAGTAAAACATCTTAATTTTATCTTTAAGCACTCAAGTAGGGAAACTGTATTCATCACAATGGCTTTTGGCTTCTTTGATTCACTACTGTAAAAAAAAGTAAAATTTGTGTTTTTCTTCACAGAAGAGATATTAAGTACAATTTATTACTATATACTAAAATTTATCTTTTTTTGCAATTGTAAGATAAATAATTTGTAAAACTTGAAATTGTATGCAAAAGCTAGATACTTTCTTTAGCGCTAAATGTAGAATTTAGTGCTAAATATGCAAGTTAACCTGAGTAATTCCCCACTTTAGTGAGGGAAAAATATTTTCAGTAATCAAACAATTCTTACTGACTTATCTGAATTATTATGGTCTTTTCTTTTTTCTTTTTTTTTTAGGTAGGGTGTTGTGAGAGTGAGTCGTTGGCCAAGGGTAGCAGGAAAGCTGCTCCCAGTCTCTGAGTTTCACACAAAGGCATCCTACTGAGAGGCTCTTTATTATTTGTTTATGGGAAAAACTCCCAGAGTGTAGTTTTGCCCCGCTGGTTCCACGCATCACTGTGTATGTGAAATTGGCTTAAAAGAGCCCCATGCTAGTTGTCATTACAAAGGCAAATCCTGCACCTTGGGAAAAAGGAAGTCAATAAGATGAACACCTTCAAACTGATGTTTCAGGAGTGCGATCGCTTTAGAGGAAATTAATCCCCGTAGGGGGCTTTAAAGAGGAACAAAGCTTGAAAAACAACCCCCCAAAAATTGCAGCGATGCCAGGAGGAACTAGTTCTAAATTAGGCACGTTCTTCACGTTTTCTGTTAACAGTGCCTTTCGATTTTATCTTTTTGTTTTTAAGACATAGGAGGATACAGAATTGTAGGGCTTCTCAGTAGTTCCCTCCTCCTAATACCCCTAGTTTCTTGTTTTGCTCTTTCATTTACTGACACGTACTACAGACTGACAATAGACTAGAATACAAAATGTTTATATTTTTTCCTCTTGTTTTCCATCAATGTTGTTCATGTAAGAGAGCAATGAATTTTTCCTAATGATACTCTAAGTCTTTTATAAGTTTTTGATTTGGCATAATTCCTTAAATCATCCCAGTGAAATATTCTTCAGAGGTTGGATTATAACTTGTGGAGTTTAACTTTCACAAATCAAGTTACTTAAATCAACTTATGAAATATAAGACAGAGCGTTATTCTAGGAAGTTTCTACAGGTTCAGGATCTCCATTACCCAGGATACTTTCTAGGATTTAATTCAATGTGCCCTTAATAACTCTGCCTTTTAAAAACTGGGTGTAAGATGGAACCTGGCACTGAGTGATTGGAGCAATGTATTACATATTGTTATGAATATTATGGCTAACCATTTAATAAGAATCTGTGACTTTTGGACAATAAGTGGGAGTTGAGGATGAGGTAAGATTTTTTTCTTTAGAAGTTCATACCAACAGCGTAAAGTTGAGCACAGAACCAGATGCTAAACACTGCTTCCATTTATTCAGCTGGTGTGTGTGTTACAGGAAGCTACTTACAGGCACTAAATACATTGATATTAAAATAAAAGTTCATTTAAAATTGGCCTTAAGTCTAAAGTTCATTTTAACAATTTCATTACTTCAATCAGGATAAAATATATAATTTCAGTAACTATAAATAATGTGTAAATAACATGTGGTCCTAAACAATGCTTGAAAGTCTCCCAAATAATGAAACAATTGTTGCACAATAAAGAAAAATACATGAAGGAGACTATGTAGTGGGATGTTATTTTATGCAGTATTATTCTTTCTCAGGGGTTAATTAGGCAAAAAGAATGTACTTCTGATATGTATTTAGCATTTTAACATTTCCAAGCTTGGTGAAGGGCCTTAAAATAAAAGTTTTGAATGCATAAGTAGTTAAATTTTGTCTGCAGGGACAGAATTTATATTATTGACAATTCTTCCAAGTTAATAGTTGGTGCTTTCCAAAAGAGAACTAATCAGTGGTTTCTATTACTGTTTTCACTTTTAAAGGGCTTTAAAATCTGTGATTATATTAGCCAGATTTCAAGGAATGGGATTCCGACCTAGCAGGAGGCTCTTGACAAAGCTTCCCTGCTGCGCAGCCAGCGGAGGCTGGGACACCAGAGGTTCCTACCGCGGGCTGGTTTCTGCAGCTAGTGCTGCCCCACACGGAGAGACCGCCTCCTGAGGGACAGGACGCCTTCACTGCTGCCCAGGGTCAGGACTGATAGGGGGCGCTTCCTATTTCCTGGGCCACACGAATCCAAATGACACTTCCACCAGGCTCTAGAACAGCGGATGCCGTTCTTTGAGTGGCTCCTTAACATTGACTTCTGTTCTCTCCATTTGCTCCCTTTTCCTCCCATTCTGCTTGTAGTGCCTATTCTGTGAATTAATTCAAAAGCTCAAGCACGAAAGCATGAGTTATTCACCTGCTTAAAACCAACCTGTGTCTTTGTTTCTTGGAGAATTCTGAGGGGTCTTTATCAGAAAAGTTCATTATTTGGTAGTTAAGCTCCCTGTGCAGGATGGGCTCATTTTCTCTCAGCTACACCTAAGTAATATTTCAAATATTCCTTGCAGAGAAGTTCTCCTGGGAAAGTCCATGACTAATAGAGTCATTAGAGATGTTCTCTGTTTAACCAAACTAAAAATCAAATGAAATTAGAAAGGAAATGATGCACCTGAAAGAGCCCTAGACTGGATGTCGGGAGATTGGGCCTCCAGTTCTGGTTTGCCAACTTGCTACGGGTGCCTGATCTTGCCTTGCATGGTCTTGACTGAATTTCACTTCCCACAC
Source organism: Smutsia gigantea (assembly GCA_032199065.1). Lineage (NCBI taxonomy): Eukaryota > Metazoa > Chordata > Mammalia > Pholidota > Manidae > Smutsia > Smutsia gigantea. The sequence goes on along the minus strand of JAVSCE010005178.1, from coordinate 38,502 downwards.
ATCATTTATATAAACTTTATCAATGTAAATTAAATATAATTAACATATTGTATCTAATCAATGCATAAAACATTTATCAAAGCAATAAATATTTATTAAATAAAAATATATACCAATATAGATAATTATGAATATAAGGATGAACTATATAAAAATATAAGACATATGACATTATAATTAATAATATAACAATTATATAACTAATATGATATATGACTGATTTTACACAATCTGTATTATGTAATATATAGGCTATATAATCTTATTATTTTACATATTTTATCCTGGTAGTTGCCCAAAGGGTGAGGTTTATGTCTCTTCCAGCTATAGGAGAGTTAGTGGAGTGTCAGAAACAGCCTAGTGAGCTTAATTAATGGAATAGAGTGGTATTTTATACTTTGAATATAAAATATACTTGAATACTTTATAAGCTCTTAAAAATATGTATTTATATGTATTTAATTTTTATGTCATCTGGATAGGAGCTCAGCCTTGGGGACATAAAGGCCCTTTAGAGGGACGATATCCCTCATGGACTTAAATATAATTTTATATGTTCACATCCTCCTTCTACAGATGGGAAAACAGAGCCCCAGGGAATTAAGCCCAGTGCCCTGCCTTCTTCTTCGCTTCGCTTTTGCCACAACAGACTGTACCTCTGCAGACGCGGTCGGGCGATCGGGCGGCCTAACGGCCCGCGGGGCCTTCCGAGAGGTCTCTTCCTAGCAAAGACCCCCGGTGGGGCGTCTTTGGGATCCGCCCTGGGGGCGGGGGGCTCAGTCCCGCCCCGCTCAGCTGTTCTGGGGATAAACGGGCGGCCCGCCGGCGCGGCCCTCGGGAGCGCAGGGCCATGGGCTGCGGCGCCAGCAGGAAGGTGGTCCCCGCGCCGCCCGCGCCGAACCCGGCCACGCGGGAGGGTCAAAGCCGAGGCGGCCCTGGAGGCGCAGGACCCCGCCCCGAGGCGGCGGCCGAGGCGGCTCGCAGGATGCAGGTGGCCCGCTTCCGAGCCAAGTTTGACCCGCGGGTCCTCGCCAGGTAAAGCGCCAGGTGGAGCGCCGGCAGAAGGGCTGGCCTGGGGCTGGGTTGAGAAAGGTAAACCAACCACTGGTCAAAACCGACCTCACGTTCCCTTAGCTCGACTAAGCCTCAGACAGGCTTCTTTCTGAATTTTCCCTAAATTCTTTCTCTGCGCCTTTGAGATGTAAGTTTTCTACAGTTTAGGAATGTCCTTCGCAAGGGCCTAGGTGCCATCCTTTTAAAATGTAATTGGGGCTCCAATTTTTCAGCGTCTGGGGAGGGTGGGAGCCTACCGTCTTTAAGCACCAATTAGCAACACGGAGGCCTGATCGCACCCGCCACCACTGCACATCCTGCCGTGCTCTTCCACCAGCAAACCCCAGCGCTTAAAGCTCGTTTTTTGTTTCAAAGAACTTAGGTCAGTCTCTCTCCCCTGTTGAGTAGTTTTGACCCGTACTGCAGTAGTCCAGAATAAAGTCTAACTTGCTGTTTTTAACAAGTGTCCATTGCAATTTTTCTTTGACACCTCTCAGCATAGTTGTCCAATAGAAGAGGAGAGGGAAAATTCAACACTGAAAGGATTGGAGGAGTTGCAGCAGCAAGAGAAGAGAGGCAGTCTCTGACCTCAGAGCTGGCAGGTGGAAGCCATCCAATCCCACAGGGCCTATGGGAGCCTTGCCACAGATATTCTGGGCTTGGTTTGTGAAGGATCTTTTCTAAACTCTAGGAAAAGATCATAGTGGAATAGAAACAAGCCTTTGAATCCAGCTGCGCTTGAGATCCAGTCCTGTCTCTTCTATCGTATGTCATTGGGAATGTTCTTCAGCCATCTCCTTCCTCAGTTTTTGCCTCTGTAAAATGGGAATAATAATTTGTACCTCATAAGAACGTTGTGAGGATAACTAAAGTATAAATGTGAATTATGCTGCACAGCACATGGCACAAGTCCTCATTCAGATATTAGTGCGATATTACCATTGTCTTCATAAGGCACACATAAGACTTAGCTGACTGTGTAAGAAATGAGCAAGGATGGAAGGTGGGTTGGCCTGCAAAATAATTTCCTCAGAGTGCTCCATGTTGAACATCTATAGGAGGGAAACCGTGGAATCCCCTCCACGCTGCGGTGTTTGGTGGGGCATGGTGGTGGGTGGCTCGACTGGCTTTTCAGGGACACTTCTCATCCTAGAACTGTATGCTTACTTCATTACTGCGCTCTGACCAAAGCCTGGGCAGAGTTATTTCCCGGCCTTTTTGGGAACTTCCCGGGCAAGGATGACTTGAGGATTAGTCTAGTAGCTACTAAGCTTTAAGAAGAACAAAGCTGGCTGACCCAGCTGAACTTGAATCAGAGTGGATATGGCATCTCGTCAAGACTGAGTTGGTTAGATGGCATCCTGGTCATCTGTAGGCAGGGAGATGAGACTGCTCTGGTCCAGTCTTTATCCACCCTCATAAACCCAATTCCAGGATAGTCCCAGCCCCTTAGAGTGTAAAGGGGTCATAGAAGCTGTAAGGGCTGTGGGGACTAATTCAAGGATGATGAGTGGATCCCCAGAAGTGTAAGTGAATTGTCTAAGTTGTGACAGAATTGCTTCTATCAAACTGGTTGGGATATTACTATTGTTTCCGTGTTTCATTTTTTTAATCCATGTTCAAAAAATTCCCCAACTGTAGTAGCTAAGGTTAAAGTAATAATTTCAATTTCTGTAATCTCTGGGATGAAAACTGACTTTCAGGCTGCTCTGTGGGGGGATGGGATTGAAGGGGTACAAGTGGAGAAAGTGGAATGGCTTTATAAGTGCATTCTCCCATGCTTGAGTCAATCTTGATGTTTTCAAAATATATAGATAATTTGGGAATAATATGTATTCAGTGAATGATTCTTCATTCAACATTAACTGCTGTCCCCTCTGTGCCAGACACTGTACAAGATACATTGCTTGAGTCATAAAAATAGTCACCATCCGGGGCCTTCAAGGCTCACAAGCAAGACGGCAGCTTCGCTAATTTGCTATGGGATATTTATTGTTCAATCTGAAACCATTCCACTACTACAAATTTTGCCTGAAAGCCTACTGCTTCCTCCAATGCCACATTACTGGCCTTTTTTTTGAATATTTGGTATATGAAGGTCCCTTAATAGTATTGAATAAAGCTCCTTCAATTTGAGCTAAAGAGCATAGTTTCTCAGAACTGGTAACTCTTCTGATATCTGATGATTAAGTCCACAGACGAATGAATCTGCCTGCAGTTTTGAGGGCATAGTGATAAATTAGTATTTGCAAAGTGCTTTCATCCACATTAAAGGTAATGTAAAACTTGGTTTGTCTGCAAAGCAATAGAATTTGAAATGCCAGTGATTATCTTCAAAATCACACTGGGAATTCATGTGAATAAAAAAGCAGAGTTGGAAAGAGAGAGGGGTCAGAATGTATTTAAAATTACTAAATTGCTATCTGTTTTGATAAGGTAATTGACCAGATAATTAAATGCACTGTATAGAAAAAAGCTGTTTTCTGTAAGATGGCACAGCCAAATGCCATTTATATTCAGGAAGCAGAGGAATATAAGGAACAAATAAGTAGGGAAAAAGTATGGGAAGAAAAAGCTCACCAAAAAGAGGTACGGCTATTTAAAGCATAGATTGATACTTGCATTTAAATAGTTGGTATTGAATATGTGTGGTGTAAAGAATTACCTTCTCCCTGGTAACTCCCTGAGTATACTACATTTGCTAGCAAAGAGAATGGATTCTAATCCAAACTCCACAACTTAAACAACCAACTGGCTAAACTGGTCTTCAGATTTCCTCATCTGTAAAATGAGGGGTTGGATCAAAGCATCTCAGATATTCTTCCCAGTTATAAAATCATGATTCCAAGTTTAGCACTTTCTCAACATTTCTTAAAGATAGAGAGTTAATGTAGCAGCGGGGGCGGGATACAGGGAAGGCAGTATAACACAGAGAAGACAAATAGTGATTCTATAGCATCTTACTACACTGATGGAGAGTGACTGTAATGGGGTATGTGGTGGGGACTCGATAATAGGGGGAGTCTAGCAACCATAATATTGCTCATGTAATTGTACATTAATAATAGAAAAAAAGATACAGAGTTAAACTTAGGATTCTTAAACTGATGTAGACATTTACGCAGATAATTCAAGTTTAAGATCCATAGCCTTTGAAATCCTAGCTGACTTCCTGGCCTTTCTGAGGGAAAGTTATGTATTATTGACATGAATCTCATGTTCAGTGAGATTCTCATGTTTACTTCATAGAAATTGCAAGCACTGGGGTCAGTTGATAAGAAGCTGTGGACAGCTGCTGGCTGCAAGGTGGTCCAATACCACCCCCACCAGACTTTTGAAATTCGCCCTTGCAATAGCACAGCCATGTTGTTTACTCTTTCACTGGTCATCTATTAAGGAGCTACTGTGGATGAGATATGAGATGTGTCTGGGACTAAGATCTCATGGTCAAGTAACCTGAAGAAGCCTACTTTTTGTACCCATCTCCTGATATGATTTCCTCCCTCTTTTGAGAAGTTGTAACTAGGACTGAGATTCTTCATAATTCTCTCCACCGATATAGTTGTTGTTTCAGATGTAAATGAGGGCTGGAGGGAAGAAAGAAAATGGTAGAGGGAGATCCTGAAATTCTTCAAGGAAATTTTGGTGAAACCCATTTGACGGGGTTGGATTGAAATTCCATCCATTTCAACTACAATTTGTGTGGCCTTGGGAGATCACTTAACTTTTTAAATCTTTGATTTCCTTATCTGAAAAAGGGGAATAGTGTTACATCCAATATCCCAGCAGGGCTAATGTAAGCATAAGAATTAAAAAAAATTTCTGGCACATAATAAATGTATAATGAATGGTAGCTGTTGTTATTACAATTACTTATCTTCCCACCAACTATTTACTTTTATACCATTTACCCCCATTTCAAAAGAGGATTTGGGGTGGCTTTCAAAAATAATAAACACAATTAGGCAATAATAAGCAAGGAAATCAGAGGGGGAGATATAGAGATTTAAAAAAAGGTTGGAAAGCATTTTCTTGGATAATTTTGAGAATCATCGCTTCAGAGGTAACAGATTTGGTTTTTCTCCCCCCCCAACAGATATGACATCAAGGCTCTTATTGGGACAGGCAATTTCAGCAAGGTTGTCAGGGTGGAGCAGAAGACCACCAAGAAACCTTTTGCCATAAAAGTGATGGAAACCAGAGTGAGAGAAGGCAGAGAAGCATGTGAATCTGAGCTCACTGTCCTGAAGCGTGTCAGCCATTGTTACATTGTCCGGCTCATGGAGATCTTTGAGGCTCAGGATCGAGTTTACATGGTGATGGAGTTGGCTACAGGAGGGGAGCTCTTCGATAGACTAATTACTCAGGGATCCTTTACCGAGCAGGATGCCGTCAGAATCCTCCGGATGGTCGCTGATGGCATTAGGTATCTGCATGCCTTGCGAATCACTCACAGGGACCTAAAACCTGAAAATCTCTTATTTTATCATCCAGGTGCAGAGTCAAAAATTTTGATCACAGACTTTAGTTTGGCACATTCTGGGAACAAAAGTGGTGACTGGACAATGAGGACGCTCTGTGGGACCCCAGAGTACATAGCCCCCGAGGTCTGGCTAAGGAAGCCTTACACCAGCGCAGTGGACATGTGGGCTCTTGGCGTGATCACGTATCTTTTGCTTAGTGGAGTCCTGCCTTTTGATGACGAAAACCGTACAAGACTTTACAGGAAGATTCTGAAAGGCAAATACAATTACACCGGAGAGGTAAGAGATCATTTTATTCCTACTGAGCAGCATTTCTCAACCTTGGCTCTTCTGACATTTAGCGCTACATGATTCTTATAGGGTGGTAGGGTAGGGGATGAGGAAGCTGTCCTGTGCTCTGTGAGATGTTTAAGCAGCATGCCTGGCCCCCACCACTAGTTATTAGTAGATACACTGCTGGTAGATATTGGGAGATGCTGATATCTAGTAGATAGTCTAGATACACACCTTCCTTCAGTTTTGACAACCGAAACTGTCTCTAGATATTGCTAGATGTGCCCTGTGGGGCAAAATCACCCCTGGCTGAGAGCCACTGATTGAGTAAGAGCTTTGATTAGAGTTGTCTGTCATGTTAGCACATGACATTGATAATCAAGAAGACAAGTGAGTGTGTCTGTAGTTTTTCCTTCAGTCAGCATGCAGACCCTGAGCCAGCAGAGTAGACGAAGGTATACTCAGAAGCTCAGCATGGTGCTGGGGTGTTTGGTGAGAGATTTCTGCCTAGAATCTAGATGATCCAAGCCTTTTTTGTGATGTAGTATTCCTTCAGGGAAATGTTTAACCTCCCAGCTTGTGTGAAATATTTATCCACTGTTTAAACTTGGGACTCCTAGAGTTCATGAATGTGCTAAATTTTTGTTATTTTGGGTACGGAAGGAAAGTTGTTAATGCTTGTGAGTGGGAAGCCAGACAAAATAGGAAATTCATTTCCAGTTGAGCAAGTAACCAAATTTATTTTATGTTTAGCTAAAAAAAGGTTTCTTTTTCCTCATAAAATACTGATAGTTTGATTATACCTACTTAAAGTATAGCATCTTAAAGTTGAAAGCTAAATAACGAATTGAAAAATAAGATTTTTTACACTGACAGAGCTTTTATATCTTCTTGTACACGCATACATTTTTTAAAACTCATATTAATTAGCAATGGAGTACTAAAGACTTACATTGAGAAGTAGGAAAGGATGGGAAGAATTCAGACAATGCAATATCATTGATTATTGAAAGTTTGAAAAATCTCCAGCCTCACTATTAATAACCATAAGTATGCAAATGAAATGCTTTTATTTTTTTGGTATTTCAAACTGTTAGGATAAAAAAAAACCCTCCTCAATTTAAGACTATTCATTGCTGCTAAGAGTACTGAGATTAGCCCTCTCATTCACCACTGGCAGAGCGTGAATTGTTGCATTTACAGATTTCTTGGAAAGTAGTTTGAAAATATGAACATAGAACTTAAAATATATATAATTATTATATATATTTGATCTGGTAATTCCACTTTCAAGAATCTAAATAAATAATCTGAGATGCAGCAATGATTTCAGTATACAGGTACTTACCTGAGCTTTCTCTGCAAAAGTGGAAAATTTTGAAAAGAACCCTAAGAGAATGTTTGATTAAATTATGGGACATGCATAGGATAGAGTATAATAGTCCCTAAATTACTCATGCTTAAAATTGTAAAGACATTGGAAAATGTTCACAATACACTGCCAAATGAAACAGAAGCAAAATACAAACTGTGTATAAAGTCTGATTACAATTATGTGGGAGAATGTTTGCGTGGGTAAAAGGCTTGAAAGAAATACAGTAAAATGTTAACAGTTTCTCTCTTGGTTTGAGGATTACAGATCATTTTGGTTCTCTTTATAATTTGAATATCTTTGTGTTTCTGTAGTTCTTTTGTTTTATAAACAACACGTGTTTTTGTTTTGATTTTCTATTGCTGCATAACAAGTCATCCCCACACTCAGAGGCTAAAATCACAACCATTTTAGCATGCCTGACTCATGATTCTGTGGGCTGATGGGGCTCAGTTTGGTGGCTCTTCTGCTCCACATGATGTTGAACGGGACTGCAGTCACTGGGGCTCCACTGTGTTGGACTGTTCAGGATGGCCCCTCAAGTGTCTGACATCTCCGTGGGGATGGTTGGAAAGTTGGGTTCAAGCAGGGCTACACCCTCTTCTCCATGCATCCCTGGGCCTCCTTCTCTTCATGGGGTCTCTACCAATGCCATCATGATGCCAACATGGCTGACGCTGGAGACGGTAAATAAAGGACTCATCCTTAGTTCTTCTGGAGACCATTGAATGCATCCTTGTGTGGACTCCACCCTTCCTCCAGTCAGGACTTCCTTGTGCCAGGAATCATGCTGAGCTCTGGGAAAACCCATGTGAAAATGCTCAGCGTTCTTGCTCTTTGGGATCTAGTGGTCTTGTCCTAGAGACCAAACATGACTTTGTAGCTCTTCCGATGCAAATGCTCTGATACATGTAGCAACAAAGGCTCAAAATCCATGAAGCAAGGGAAAGGGAAGGGAGCCTATCTATCACTGTTTAGGAAAGTTGGGTCAGATTTCATGAAGGAGAGGACATTTGTGTTGTGTGTTGGGAGGAGAGTAAGAGTTTCTGAAAGGGAGTTTGCACATTCCAAATAGGACAACATATGCAAAAGCACATAAAAGAGAATAAATTGATCAGTAAAAAATAAGAATTTTAGAGCATTTGTGTACCTGTGAATGTGTATTTATATAGGTGTTTTGTGAAGCAGGGTAATGATTAAGAGCACAATTTGGAGCAATACTGGCTGAACTTCACTCCTGGCTCTGCCATTTACTAACTGTGGGTACATTCTTTGATTTCTATGCATCTTAGTTTCTTAATTTGTAAACAGTAATAATAGTGTCTACCTAACAGGGTTACTGTGAAGATCAAAATGAGCAGATAGATGTAAAGTGCTTAGAACAGTTCCACATACTCGTAACTATATAGTCAGTGCTATATATGTTAGCTATTTCTGTTATTATTACTGTTAATATGAGAAAGAGTTTGAATTTTGGCTAGGTGATTATTAGTTATATACATATATATATTTTACAATACAAACTTTACTTATCAAGTGTGCCTTTTTCATCTTTTAAGTGGAATAGTGAGAAAAGCATGGTGTTAACATGTTAATGCTGATGACAAACTACACATTCTTGCCAATGAGTTGGGAATCATTCCGAGCTAATTATATTGCACTATATCACAGTAATCTTTTTTCTTCTTGTGAAATAAATTAATAATATGAATCTCATAGGTATACTAGCCATTTGACAAGGATAAACACTGGTATTAAAACATATTTTTAAATAATCCCACATAGACATTGATAGAAAATTGTCTCCATCTTCTTGGATTTGCCTGTGATTGACATACTATTAGGAAAAAAGTTTATTGATACAGTCCCTTTAAAGTCATATATCTGGTGGATTATGTTCATGAGCTGCGATCCCAGTTTCCTTCTAGCTCCTTATCTCCACTAATTTTCTTATTTTTTCTTTGCTGTATTTCTTCTCCATTTAGGTTAGTAAGTAGGAAAAACGGAGAGAAGATCCAAAGATTTGGAACTTCAATTCCCTTTCATTCGCTTTCCAGCCTGACTAGATTCCAATAGTGAACATCACACCACATTTCAGTTAAGCCATGATTCTTGTAATTTGGTTCCCATTCCTGTGGTTTCGTTCCTAAATACGTATGATCACAAAAAATATATAGTGTTCAATATTTTTAAATGGTATTTTTACCTTAGAAGTCATTTTATGGGAAATAACGGTATAAAATCTTTCAAAATGTACTTCATTTTCTGCTTATCACTTTTTTCATCTCTTCTCTGACTACCTTAAATTGAATGGATATGTAACTTCTTCCCTTAAACTTGATCACAAACAGTGAGTGTTTCTAGGAATTGGAATGGCAGTGCATTTCATTTTGACTGTGTAGATGTTTCCTTGGCATAAGAGATGGTGATAAGTGTGCAGAGTAGCTGTTTTCTTGATTATGTTGCCCTTCTTGACTTTCATATCATCAGTGGAATTCATAGAGTTGAGGAGAAAAGGACTATTTGCATGAAGTTTTTACAAACATAGAAATTCCTGCATTTAATGTCATGCTTATATTGTTAATGTTATTGTTTATGAACTTTGGAATATAGGAACTAGTTCACTATGTATATAGTATATATGGAAGAATGGGTCAACTATTGATTTAGGGTTCAAAGTCAACTCGATGTTTTGGGGTTACTCTTCTTATATATATATTTTTTGAGGAAAATGGAATGCCTTTCTTTTTAACCTTTAGTGCTTTGAAACATGGTAGGTATTCAAAAAAAATTACATTCTGTCCAATCCTCTTTAAATTTCAGTGTTCTTATTAGGAGGGAAGAACTGGAAGCTTTGCCTCCCTCAGGGCAAAAACATCTTAACTCAAAAAAATAATCTTCTTCAGGAGCCTTATGTAGGATTAATTGGCTTTCTCCATTTTTTATTAGATGTCATCTATAATAAACTTCTGGATATCTATTAATTTTTTCTAGGGTCTACAAATGCCCCAATCAATAAAGCATTCTGGCATAATTAGTCAAAGATTTGTCTTTGAGCAATTTCAGCATTGGCAAAGATAAAACTCAGTTTAAAGCCTTCTTTGTAGATGGGGAAGAAGTTTTAAATGTTTATTACATAAAGATGGTATCTGGAATCTCCTGCTTTCTAAGATGAGGAGAATGATTTTACCCAGTCTACAACTAACAAAGTCATGGAGATTTAGTCAGTACTTTTGGGCATATTTGCAGAAAATTTAATTGAAAACTTAAGTGAAATCCTGCCAAGGCCATACATTTAAAGTTCCAAGAAGTAAGGGAAATTCTAGTCAGAGAGGATTGTCATCAATAGAAATTTTTAATAGAAACTACTACTTGTTTATTTTTTATTAAGATATCATTGATATACACTCTTATGAAGGTTTCACAAAGAAAACAATGTAGTTACTACATTCACCCTTATTATCGAGTCCCCCCCCAATACCCCATTGCAGTCACTGTCCATCAGTGTAATAAGATGCCACAGAATTCCTACTTGTCTTCTCTGTGCTACGCTGTCTTCCCCATGACTCCACACACACCATGTGCACTAATCATGATACCCCACAATCCCCTTCTTCTTCCCTCCATACCCTCCCTCCCCCACCCCTCCCCTTTGGTAACCCCTAGTCCCTTCTTGGAGTCTGCGAGTCTGCTGCTATTTGGTTCCTTTAGTTTTGCTTAGTTGTTATATTCCACAAATGAGGGAAATCATTTGGTATTTATCTTTCTTTGCCTCACTTACCTCACTGAGCATAATACCCTCTAGCTCCATCCATATTGTTGCAAATGGCAGGATTTGTTTCTTTCTTATGGCTGAATAGTGTTCCATTGTGTACATGTACCACCTCTTCTTTCTCCACTCATGTACTGATGGACACTTAGGTTGCTTCCATATCTTGGCTATTGTAAATAGTGTTGCAATAAACATAGGGATGCATATGTCTTTTTGAATCTGAGAATTTTTCTTTGGGTATATTCCTAGGAGTTGAATTCCGGGTCAAATGGTACTTCTATTTTTAGTTTTTTGAGGAACCTCCATATTGCTTTCCACAATGGTTGAATGAGCTTACATTCCTATGAGCAGTGTAGGAGAGTTCTGCTTTCTCCACATCTCATTCAGCATTTATTGTTCTAGTATTTTCGAGTTGGCCATCTTAACTGGTGTGAGGTGATTTCTCATTGTGGTTTTAATTTGCATTTCCTTGGTAATTAGCGATGTGGAGCATCTTTTCATGCCTGTTGGACATCTGAATTCTTTGGAGAAGTGTCTGTTCATATCCTCTGACCATTTTTTAATAGGGTGGTTTGCTATTTGGGTGTTGAGGTGTGTGAGTTCTTTATATATTTTGGATGTTAACCTCTTGTTGGATATGTTGTTTACAAATATATTCTCCCATATTGTAGGATGCCTTTTTGTTCTGCTGATGGTGTGCTTTGCTGTACAGAAGCTTTTTAGCTTGATGTAGTCCCATTTGTTAATTTTTGCTTTTGTTTCCCTTGCCCGAGGAGATACATTCAGGAAAAAGTTGCTCATGTTTATATTCCTGAGATTTTTGCCTATGTTGTCTTCTAAGAGTTTTATGGTTTCATAAATTACATTCAGGTCTTTCATCCATTTCGAGTTTACTTTTGTGTATGAGGTTAGACAATAATCTAGTTTCATTCTTTTGCATCTAGCTATCCAGTTTTGCCAACACCAGTTTTTGAAGAGGCTGTCATTTCCCCATGGTATGTCCATGGCTCCTTTATCGAATATTATTTGACCATACATTCTTGGGTTTATATCTGGGCTCTCTAGTCTGTTCCATTGGTCTGTGGGTCTGTTCTTGGGCAAGTACCAAATTATCTTGATTACTTTATAGTAGAGCTTGAAGTTGGGGAGCATAATCCCCCTGCTTTGTTTTTCCTTCCCAGGATTGCTTTGGTTATTCAGGGTCTTTTGTGGTTGGTTCCATATGAATTTTAGAACTGTTTGCTCAAGTTTGTTGAAGAATGTTATTGGTATTTTGATAAGGATTGCACTGAATCTGTAGATTGCTTTAGGCAGCGTGGCCATTTTGACAATATTAATTCTTCCTATCCGTGAGCATGGGATGTCTTTCCATTTATTGGTATCTTCTTTAATTTCTCTTATGAGTGTTTTCAGAGTATAGGTCTTTCACTTCCTTGGTTAGGTTTATTCCTAGGCATTTTATTCTTTTTGATGCAGTTGTGAATGGAATTGTTTTACTGATTTTTCTTTCTGCTGGTTCATCATTAGTGTATAGGAATGCAACAGATTTCTGTGTATTAATTTTGTATTATGCAACTTTGCTAAATTCAGATATTCGATCTACTAGTTTGAGGTGTATTCTTTAGGGTTTTTTATGTACAATATCATGTCATCTGCAAACAGGGACAGTTTAACTTCTTCCTTGCCAATCTGGATGCATTTCATTTTTTTGTGTTGTCTGATTGCATTGGCTAGAATCTCCAGAACTATGTTGAATAAAAGGGGGGAGAGTGGGCATCCCTGTCTTGTTCCCAATCTTAAAGGAAAAGCTTTTAGCTTATTGCTGTTTAGTATGATGTTGGCTGTGGGTTTGTCATATATGGCCTTTATGATGTTGAGGTACTTGCCCTCTATACCCATTTTGTTGAGAGTTTTTATCATGAATGGATGTTGAATTTTCTCAAATGCTTTTTTAGCATCTGTGGAGATGATCATGTGATTTTTGTCCTTCTTTTAGTCGATGTGGTGGGTGATGTTGATGGATTTTTTAATGTTGTACCATCCTTGCATCCCTGGAATAAATCCTAGTTTATCATGATGGATGATCTTTTTGATGTATTTTTGAATTCGGTTTGCTAATATTTTGTTGAGTATTTTTGCATCTATGTTCATCAGGGATATTGGTCTGTAATTTTATTTTTTTGTGATGTCTTTGCCTGGTTTTGGAATTAGAGTGATGCTGGCCTCATAGAATGAGTTTGGAAGTATTCCCTCTTCTTCTACTCTTTGGAAAACTTAAAGGAGGATGGGTATTAGGTCTTCACTAAATGTTTGATAAAATTCAGCAGTGAAACCATCTGGTACAGGGGTTTTGTTCTTAAGTAGTTTTTGATTACCAGTTCAATTTTGTTGCTGGTAATTGGTCTATTCAGATTTTCTGTTTCTTCCTGGGTCAGCCTTGGAAGGTTGTATTTTTCTAGAAAATTGTCCATTTCTTCTAGGTTATCCAGTTTGTTAGCATATAATTTTTCATAGTATTCTTTCATAATTCTTTGTATTTCTGTTGTGTCCATAGTGATTTTTCCTTTCTCATTTCTGTTTCTCTTTATGTGTGTAGACTCTCTTGTGTTTTTTTGATAAGTCTGCTAGGGGTTTATCTATTTTGTTTATTTTCTCAAAGAACCAGCTCCTGCTTTCACTGAGTCTTTCTATTGTTTTATTCTTCTTGATTTTATTCATTTCTGCTCTAATCTTTATTATGTCCCTCCTTCCACTGACTTTGAGCCTCATTTGTTCTTCTTTTTCTAGTTGCATTAATTGTTAGTTTAGACTGTTCATATGGGATTGTTCTTCTTTCCTGAGGTAAGCCTGTATTGCAGTATACTTCCCTCTTAGCATGGCCTTTGCTGAGTCCCACAGATTTTGCAGTATTGAATTATGATTGTCATTTCTCTCCATATATTGCTTGATCTCTGTTTTTATTTGGTCATTGATCCATTGATTATTTAGCAGCATGTTGTTAATCCTCCATGTTTTTGTTGGCTGTTTTGTTTCCTTTGTGTAATTTATTTCTAGTTTCATACCTTTGTGGTCTGAGAAGCTGGTTGGTACAATTTCAATCTTTTTGTGTTTCCTAAGGCTGGTTTTGTGGCCTAATATATGATCTATTCTTGAAAATGTTTCATGTGCACTTGGGAAGAATGTGTATTCTGCTGCTTTTGGATGTAGTGTTCTGTAGATGGCTGTTAGGTCCATCTGTTCTAATGTGTTGTTCAGTGCCTTTGTCTCCTTACTTATTTTCTGTCTGGTTGATCTGTCCTTTGGAGTGAGTGGAATGTTGAAGTCTCCTAAAATGAATGCATTGCATTCCATTTCCTTTTTTAATTCTTAGGGCTTGTTTCACATATTTACGTGCTCCTAAGTTGGGTGTATAGACATTTATAATGGTTATATCCTCTTGTTGGACTGACCCCTTTGTCATTATGTAATGTCCTTCTTTGTCTCTTGTGACTTTCTTTGTTTTGAAGTCTATTTTGTCTGGTACAAGTACTGCAACTCCTGCTTTTTTCTCCCTATTAGTTGCATGAAATATCCTTATTCTATCCGTTCACTTTTAGTCTGTGTATGTCTTTGGGTTTGAAGTGAGTCTCTTGTAGGCTGCATATAGATGGGTCTTGTTTTTTATCCACTCAGTGACTATGTATTTTGATTGGTGCATTCAGGCCATTTACATTTAAGGTGATTATCAATAGGTATGTACTTATTGCCATTTCAGGCTTTAGATTCATGATTACCAAAAGTTCAAGGGTAACTTCCTTACTACCTAACAGTCTAACTTAACTCACTTAGTACACTATTACAAACACAATCTAAAGGGTTTTTTTCTTTTTTTCTTCTTTTTCTTCCTCTTCCATTCCTTATATATTAGATATCAAATTCTAGACCCTTTGTCTTTCCCTCAACTGACTTTGGGTATAGGTGATTTGATTTTGTATCAGTGTAGTAATTAAATGTTCTACTTTTTTTACTGTGGTTTTATTTCCTCTGGTGACAGTTATTTAGCCTTAGGAATGCTTCCATCTAGAGCAGTCCCTCCAAAATATACTGTAGAGATGTTTTGTGGGAGGTAAATTCTCTCAGCTTTTGATTATCTGGAAATTGTTTAATCCCTCCTTCAAATTTAAATGATAATCTGACCAGGTAGAGTATTCTTGGTACCAGGCTCTTCTGCTTCATTGCATTAAAGATATCATGCCACTCCCTTCTGGCCTCTAAGGTTTCTGTTGAGAAGTCTGATGATAGCCTGGTGGGTTTTCCTTTGTATGTGATCTGTTTTCTCTCTCTTGCTGTTTTTAATACTCTGTCCTTATCTTTGATCTTTGCCATTTTAATTATTATATATCTTGGTGTTGTCTTTCTTGGGTCCCTTGTGTTGGGATATCTGTGCACATCCATGTCCTGAGGGATTATCTCCTTCCCCAGACTAGAGAGGTTCTCTGCAATTACCTCCTCAAAGACAATTTCTGTCCCTTTTTCTCTCTCTTCTTCTTCTCGTACCCCTATAATGCGAATATTGTTCCATTTGGATTGGTCACACAGTTCTCTCAATATTTTTCATTCCTAGAGATCATTTTTTCTCTTTGTGCCTCAGCTTTTTGTATGCCTCTTCTCTAATTTCTATTTCATTTTCCATCTCTCTACTTCATCTATTCTGCTTTTAAATCCCTCCATTGTATGTTTCATTTTAGATACTGAATTCTTCAACATTCATATCTCATTCCTGAATTCCTCCCTGAGTTCTTGAGTATTTTTCTGTAGCTCCATGAGTATGTTAATGATTTTTATTTTCAAATCTTTTTCAGGAACATCAATGAGTTCAGTTTCACTTGTCCTCTTTCTGGTGTTTGTGGGTTTTGGTTTGAGCCAGGTTCCTTTGATGTTTCATATTTGTAAGTGGCCCCCTCTAGTGCCCAGAAGCTCTACTCTCTGGAGCTGCTCAGCCCCTGGAGTGATGGTGGGGGTTTCAGGCAAGCAGTACTGGTGCCTATTGGGAAGAAAGCGCTCTTTCCTGCTTCCTGGCTGCAGTGCCTGCCTCCACTGCCAGGGCCAGGATGGAGCATGCAGGGAGAAACGTTTATTCTTTGCACTTGTAGCTGCCATAGGTGGGACCGCCCTCTGGCTGGCCTGGTGCAATGGTGGGGCATTCAGTTTGTGAGCTGGTGCTGGCCAGGGGGAAGGTGCAGCAGGCTGCTTATCATGGTGGGGGGCCTTGTCTTTGTGTAGCTAGCCAGGGGGATGGAGAGCCTGAAGTTCCTGAAACTTCCCACTCAGCTGGGCAGAGTGTGCCTGGAAAATTTTGTCCACCTGTCCTTTCTCTGAGCAACAAGCTCTGTGCAATCCTTCCCCCTTTAGCAGCCCTCTCACTGTTAGGAAATCTCTCAGACTTCCCGCCTTTCTTTTGTCTCAGAGCAGCCAGTTTGGATACATATTTTCCACAAGTGACTGGAATCTCAATCTCTCCAAGGATTCTGCCTTTCTTGGCGTTCCAGCCCCACTCATGTCCAGAGCATCATGTAATGTAGGCTTGTGCTTCCAAAGCAGATCTTCAGGGCTGAGTGTTCAACAGTCCTAGGCCTCCACCCCCTCCCTGCTCTGTTTCTCTTCCCCACTCTGGTGAACTGGGGTGGGGGAAGGGCTTGGGTTCCTCCAGATCACAGCTTTGGTACTTTACCCTTTTCATTGAGGTCTGCTGTTTTCTTCAGGTGTAGACAGTCTGCCGCAGCCTTCTTTCCTGTTACTTTTTCAGGATTAGATGTATTCGCTATATTTTCATAATTATATGTGGTTTTGGGAGGAGATTTCTGTCTCACCTCTCACGCTGCCATCTTTAATCCCTCTCTGCAACTGTTTTTTAAATGAATATTTATTTTGGGTCATCTTAATGAGCTCTCTATAAATCTCACTACACATGTATTCTTTCCAGAAGGATTCAGTTGCTTGCCTTTATAATGTTCCTTTGCGAACATCTAATTTAACCTTCATTCAAATAGTCTGAGCCCAGATAAATGTGCCTGGATCCAGGGCCAAAAAGCTGTCTAGCCAGAATGAGAGGACATGCCATAATGGGTGTCAGACACTGACCTGCTTTGTCTAGACTTGCAGGGTTTGCATTTTATCTTCCCTGTGTTTTATTTAGCAAATGAGTTTATTTATTTTATGAGTTTTATTTTTGGGATAAATATTTCTCATATCTTATTTACCTAAATAAACAGAGGGAAAAAAGATCAATTCCTTTACTGTTTTCTTTTGATTCAAATTCTAGGTTAATAGAATCAAAGAGATTGGAAAGTGTGATGCTATATATAGAGTCTGATTTTTCCTTACACAAGGACAAAGACAAGAGTTCGTAAGGATTCCCTTATCTTTCTTGGGAGATATAATTTTTTAAAACCTCACATCAACCCGAAATTGCTGTTTGAGATACAACAAATGTATGGGCAATTTTCTCAATATTTCTTCTTGGTAGATGATGAGGGATGCAAAGCTATAGTTTGTTCTAGGTGCGTGCTATGAGCTGGTAGATAATGCAGAAAACATGTAAATCAACAGCTTTCTTGTCCTCATCCTCATTAAAGTCACTGTGAATTGCTGCTCTTGTACCTAAAGTATCTGCAAAGGCTGTAAATATCGACAGAATAAGTCCCTGGAACATCGAATAGCTAGTTGCCCGTATTGCATCATGTCTTATCTCTGCTCCATGCTGAGTCTCATGTGCAGCCAACTGATTGGGAGCAGTGAAGGCCCTGGGCTGTGTGGAGAGGTAATGCTGGGCTGGAGGATTCTTCCAGGAAGATCTTTATTGTTCTCCCCCTTCTCTCCAGGCTGTGCAGGTGGAGGCACCCTAAGGCTACACTGAGCTTTCAAAGGGAGAGAAAAGTTGGTGATTTCTCAATGCACTCCACTTTCCACTCTAGCTCATTCTTGGAGTCGCAGGGACTCTGGGATGATGGGAATGTGGTAAATATTCACCTGACATTGGCATAGTTTACAAACAACAGCTGCTTTGCTGTGTCCGACTTACATAAATGTAATGTGGGAACTCACACTGCTCATCACAGCACACTGGACAGATTTCTGGAAAGGAATTCTCATTCATTGAACAAAGAGTCTGGAAGAGAATTTCTGTGTTTGTTTTATTCTTTTGCTAAACAGAGGTTTTTTTTCCCCTCAAAAATGGATTTTTAGGTTCACTGCATATTCAGTGATATGGTATTTAACTTGCTTATTTGAAAAAGTCTTTTGGATTTGATATGTATTGATCTAGCTATAAGAATTTGATTATGTGTTTTTATTTTATTTACTTTATTTTTCTTCTTAGCCTTGGCCAAATATTTCCCACTTGGCGAAGGACTTTATAGATCAACTGCTGATTTCGGAGGCTAGTCATCGCATGTCAGCTGGGCAGGCCTTGGATCATCCCTGGGTGGTCACCAGGGCTGGAGGGTCTTCCGTGAAGAATCTTCAGAAGGTCATAACCCGGAACCTCCTGTGGGGAGCATCTCCCCATTCTCAGAGTCCTGGGTCTGCACACTCTGCTAAGTCACGTTCTTATCACAAGTCAAGGCATACGTGGAGCAAGAGAACTTAAGGGTACAAGAACCACCACTGTCTGCAGTTTCATGAATAGATAACCCTTAAAGCCATTTTATCCAATTTTAAGGCAGACCCATTAACTTCACTAATAGCATTAGGTTAATAGAACGATTTCATTATGATTAAAGCACCTTAGAGCTCCAGGAACCTGGGGGCATATAGTCATTGTTGGGTAATGTTGACCTTCACTGAATATTTTTTGGTCTATAAGTTTTCCTTTACCTATATTTGTCTTCCCAAAAATACTTATGTAAAAGATGAATAGTATAGTAAATGCTAAATATGTTTATATAATTGGAAATACGAGGTGACATTTCTTCAGAATTGATGGATTAAATAAAATATGAGATTATAAGAATATGGGATGTGCATGTGAAGAAATGATGAACCAGAGACATAGCAAGCGTATTTAGATATGGGGAGAATATTCTTGTCCTGAAATTACTGATTTATATTTAAGACCAGTGGATGATGTTAATAACCACTAGGTTATACTCAAGAGTTCATACTGAGTGTGCAAATATTACTGGAAATTGTTAATTATGGGACATATAAAGAAGTTTAGCAGGCAAAAAAAACCCCCAAAATAAGTCAGTGGGACTATCTGAAACTAAAAAATGAAAAGGCAATCCACAGAATGGGAGAAAATATTGCAAACCATATATCTGATAAGAGGTTAATCTTCAAAATATATAAGGAACTCCCATGACTCAATAATAGAAAAACTAATAACCAAATTTTTAAAATGCACTAAGGATTGGAATAAATATTTCTCCAAAAAGAGATGCAAATTGCCAACAGGTACAGGAAAAGATGCTTTACATAGCTAATCATCAGCGAAATGCAAATCAAAGCCACAATGAGATATCACTTCATGCCTGTCAGGCTGGCTTTTATCAAAAAATGAAAAGACAAGTGTTGGGTAGGATGTAGATACAAGGGAATCCTTGTACACTGTTGGTTGGAATGCAAAATGGTGCAGCTCCTATGGAAAACAGAATGGTGGTTTCTCAAAAAATTAAAGATAGAGCTATCATCTAATTCAACAGTCCCATTTATGAGTATTTATCCAAAATAATTGAAATCAGGATCTGGAGGAGGTATTAGCACTCCTACATTCACTGCAGCACTATTCATAAGAGCCAAGATGTGGAAACAATCTGAATGTCCATTGAATGGTGAATAGATAAAGAAAATGAAAATTAAAACAATAAAGAGATAATTTTCACCTATCAGATCAATGTGATTTAAGACTTGGATAAGCATAAGGTAGAAGGTTTCAAGAAAGCAGAAAATCTTGTGCACCATTTGGAGACAGGAATGCAATCTCATCCCACCTCATGGGTGGACAGATTGGCATCAGTATCTAATGAAGTTAAAAATGCATTGACCCTTAGACCTAATAGTGCATTTCTAGAAATTTGTCCTACCCATATTTTTGCCAAAGGGCTCAAAGACAGGTGTGCAAAAGCATATAAGACATTGTTATTTTCATAAACAGGAAGGGCTATTGTATATAAAAATGAATGGTAGATATATATGTTATATATTATTGTGCTAAATGAAAAGGCAAGATAATATACAGAGGTGTATTATAGTATGATCCCATTTGTGTGAAAAATAGTTCAAAAGCTTGAAAGATTTGTAAGAATTTAATGAAGATATGATTATATCTGGGAAAAAAGAATTGGAAATCTGGGGTGGAAGGGAAAAGTTTATTTTTCATTTTGTACCAAAGTCTACTTAAAAATGCCTTAATTGATATATTTGCTTTAAGTCTATAGTAAAAAGAAAATCCAGATAAAAAATGTGGCAAAAGGGAAAAAATACAGAAGAGATAAGCTTGAATAAACAGCCCTGAAGGGACTGGGATTGACTAATAGGATATGAAAATTGGTTCTTTATACAATTGGGTATTTTATATATTTTCCACTTGAAATTTTCAGAAAGAAAATACAAGCAATAAAAATTTCTAATGCCAGTACTTTCAGATTCTTAATGATTGAAAATAGTTTAACAGGCTGCCATATTACTCTAACATTTATTGAAATTACTTTGTGCCAAGTGCTATGCCTGAGACCTTTAATGTATATTATCCCATTTACTCCTGACAGAAAACCTATGAATCAGGGTTTATTCCTAATTTGGTTTTACAGATGAAGAAACTTAGGCTCAGAGATGTGCAGTAACTTTTTCATGGTTACACTACAGATAAATAGCAGATTTGGAATTAGAAACTAGGAATGCCTTCCTTGTTTTCTATGTTGGATCACCCAGGAGATAAGAATGCAAAAGGCAGGCTCTGATGCCTTAGATTTTGTCATATTGACTTAAAGGAATAGTGGAATACAATATTGCCTGAAGTTATGTTGTAAATATTTATGATTTCCATGGATAATTTACTTTCATGTCCTTTGCTTATGCAAGTTACCTTGAGGTACTTTTCTGTCAATGCCAGACTTAAAGAGCCCACCTGTAGGCATCCTGTAGTCTAAAGTCAGGACTAGATAATTGTGGGGCCAACAGAAGACGCTGAAGGCAGAGCATGGAGGGAGGTTTAGGGGAGGTAGGGCTGGGCTAGGAAGATGGGTCAAGCCTCAGAGATGAGCAGAGGCAGGAAGTCTGGAATCCAGGAAGTCTGGGGCAGCAGGGACCAGACTAGAAGGGTCAGGAACTCATGTAGAGACAAGAAGGGCTCAGAGTCCCTGAAGAGAAAGCTGGCACCAAGTCCCCAGTTCCTCAGGGTCAAAGTGCTTGTTTACAGAGTAACTGGGGCCTATTGCTGAAAGAACCTCTACTCCTTACTGGGCGGCCATTACTGAGGATGGGAGGACTGAATGGCAGACAGTGGCTCTTGACTCCCATATTTTTAACTTCTCAAGGGTAAGGACCAGACTTTATTTATCAATGAAACCCCAGTCGGCACTTAGCAGGCACTCAGTGTTTGAAAATGAAATATGAACTGCTCACTGCCTGCAACTTCCCCCCCCCATCACCCCTGCTCAGCAGCTAAAGTTCCCCTTGAAGACCTAAAACTAGACCATTTGTAGAAGTTGGATGGGTGAGGTGGAAGGGCTCAAGATTACTAGCGGGGTGCACACTGGGAATTTTCATGACTAGGAAAAAAACACCCTCTGTATTTTGCTGGCTACTCTTGGGTCATTGCTAATTGCCCCTGAACCCTTTAGGGGTTTTTTGAATGGGAGATTGTGGTTGGTAATAAGGCCCATCTCTCCAGCTTTTGTAAAGTTCTTACATATTAACTCTGTTTTTAACTGTCTCTTTGAAAAATTCATAGTTCTTTCACAGGCTTAATTTTTTGTTATGTTGATTTAATGTGACAAGGATCTTGCAGGTCAGATTTTAATGTTCCAGGGTTGTGTTCTCCCTACTCTTCTCCCCCAATTCCAAATCAAACAGACTAACAAGCAAATCGACCAAACTAACAGCCAGTGGTATGTATCATGTTCCAATTTTTATATTTGAATGAAAAGATTTTGACAATTCTACAAATTAGACATAACATAACTTTGTTAGAACTTCTCAGAGAGTATAAATTGGCACTTTCTCCCATGTTTTGACCATATTCTACCCTCCTCTGGTGAAAGCAGGTATTGCAAACCAATTTCTAAATATTTGGATATTCTTTACTTGGCCAGAGTTAATATGAATAACATAAAAAGACACCTACATTATTTTACAAAAAAATACATGAAATCTCACATTTCCATTTTACATTTCTTATTCCTTTTATGAAATCACTTCTATTTTGTCTAGAATAAGAAAAACAAGTTTATCCTGAACAATAATATTGACTTCTCTTTCATCATTGTCTAATATCATTTAGATTTGTCTAGTATTATTATTTGTCCTGAATTTCCTTATTTTATTATTTCTCCCTAACCCTTTTTCCCGGTCTCCTGGAAATTTTGTGATAGCTTACTATTATCTTTGCCTGCATATTTTAAAAATGTTTGTCAAAAAGATCTACTTTCCATGATACTCTGCATAACAAATATGCATTTGTTACTATAACAAATGATTACTGATTTTTGTTGCAAATATTGTTTCAAAATGAAGGGGCTTCACTTTCAAAAAGTCAGTTTAACCAAGAGTTAAACTCACAGATAAAAGTTCTAAAACCTAAAACATGAATTAGTGTGAATCTAAATCTGGAGATGTAAGATAGTGCATTAGTTTCCCAGGGCTGCCGTAACAAATCATCACAGCATGAGCATCTTAAAACAATACAAACCTGTTCTCTTGTAACTGCACCGGTAGCCCTCTTTTGATGAAGCCCCTCAGACTCCTCATAAACAAAGTCAAGCCTGAGTACCTCAGTCATAACCCAGCGTGTGGGAATCAGACTGAGCCGTTAGAGATGAAAGAAAATGGGGGTTTGCAAACCAAGGTGGTGCGAACTAAACAAACACAGAACTCTCGGTTTCCCTTAAGGATTCATATAAACTCTTGACTCATGTATCCTTGAGCTGTTTTACAGGAACTTAGATCCCCTCACCAAATGGATCACTTTCTGATAGACCCCAGCCTGGGTGGACCCCGAAGAGCAATAGCTAAAACTCCCGATACAATCCCCTGTCACTTTACCACTGGCCAATCAGAAGAATGAGTACAAGTGGATCACACACCCTGCAACCCTTACCCATATTTTTCCTTTAAGAAGACTTGCTTGTAAGCCAATGGCAACTTTAGGACCTTAAGCATTAGCTGCTAATTCTCCTTAAGTGGCGCCCTGCAACAAATGCCCACTTCCTTTCACTACATCCTGATGTCAGTGTTTGGCTTTGCTGCATGTCAGGTGAGCAGACTCAGGTTTGTTTGGTTCAATAACACTCTCCTGGTTCCGGAGGCCATGAATCCCAAAGGGAGGTATGGACAGGTTTGATTCCCTGCAGAGCATCTGGGGAGAATCTGCTCTGCGCCTCTCCTAGTTTGGTGGTTGCCAGCAGTCCCTGGCACTCCTTGGCATCGGCTGCCCTGCATGTTTGCCTCAGTGCTCATGTGGTTTTCTGTTCCTGTCTGTGCGTCGTCTCCTTTTCTGTCTCTTATAAGAGTAGTTGTTATTGGATTTAGGGCCCACCATCATTCGGGATGATCTCATCTCTAGATCCATACTTTCACTACATTTTAAAAGACCCTAATTCCAAATGTCAAAAATTCAGAAAAAAAAGTAAAACCAATGAATCACAGAAATAGTAATTAGTAAAAGTTTATTGTACACACACCAGCCAGTTTATAAACTGGTTGCACTAAAACCATAACATGAAATGAGACTCAGAGGTACATTGTTATAAAGCAGCTTGTATAATGTGGAAGAAGTGACTGTTTATTCTTCACAGTGATTGGTAACAGTATTAGAATTCTCTTAAATGAAGAAAATTGGTTAGTGACTACCTCAGATCAATTTGGGGGAACAATTTAAGTTTCGGTTATAATTTTCAAAGGCAGAAACAAGAAATGACCAAGGTTTGCTTACCTTGCAAAATAAGCTAACTTAAGCTTTGCATGTATGACTAAACTGGTTTTGTCTGCTCAGGGAATTTTCAGTTCTGGTCTCTGTTTGTGTTTGATTTTAACACAAATAAGGTCACATTTCAAGCT
Organism: Smutsia gigantea; assembly: GCA_032199065.1. Taxonomy (NCBI): domain Eukaryota; kingdom Metazoa; phylum Chordata; class Mammalia; order Pholidota; family Manidae; genus Smutsia; species Smutsia gigantea. The sequence goes on along the minus strand of JAVSCE010005178.1, from coordinate 14,294 downwards.
TCTGCTTGAACATATCTTTTAGGAATCACTATTTAACCCACTACAGATGGAATTACCACGTATGGTTTGCAGCTCTGGATGTAGCATTTGGTGGTCAAGCCTGATCTGGCTTCCTAAACCAGCCCTCCTCGTCCTGCTGCCCTTGGTCCTGGCTTTGGCGCTCCACTTTCACTCGTTCATGACTTGGTGCTTCGAATTAACTGACTAGTGGATTTGCTTGGAACAATATGCATATACTTTTCCAATCCTGTAAAATTCTATAATTATATTCCATTTCCTGGTATATCAGTTCAGGAAAAGCAAGTCATTTAATCTGCCTCTGATAAATAATTAACTCAAAGTAGCAGATAGTCCAGTCTTTATTTGTTTATTCACTTCCCTCTTTCCAAGGTTTTAAGTACCTTGTAAGACTAGATAAAGATGAGGCAAAAATCTGTTTGAATTGAGTGAAAGAGGAAAGAAGGAAAAAATAAAAGTGAGAGTAGAAAGGATAGGAAGAAGCTGGAAGGTAAAATCATTATATAAAAATTATTTTAAAATACAAAAATACAAAAAAATTAAAAACCATAAATTTTAATTTAAGCTGGTTGACTAAGGATAAACGTCAAATATGACTGTCAGCTTTTCAGCGCTCCATTCAAAGAAATCAGGTACAAGCTTCAAACTGTTCATAAAATTAAAACATTAATTTTACTTAGTTGCTTAGAAGAAAGACATTCATTCCCGACTTTGAGACTCAAAATTTCTTGTGGGATCTCCCTGAGAGAATGTACAACAGAATGAACAAATGCAATGGAATTAGCAACATTATAGTAAACATACTGAGAAATTTCAACAAGTTTCCTGTTCATAACATCCCTCAATGTAATAATGGGTCAATGGGTAATTTGGTGAAAATAATTCCAGGGAGCTCAAAAATATGTAGTCCAGGAACAGAGCTTAATGTTTAGATCACTAGAGAGAGGGATTTTTGGAAAACCTAAAGGAATGGATAGTTTGCATATCTTTCAAATGACATTCCAAAAATACTGTTTCCAAACACAGTTTTGATCTGTATTGCACAGCAGCAATTCCAGGCAGTACTAGTGAGGAGAACCCCCAGGGAGACTGTCTTGCAGGGCTAGCTCAGGGCAGTCGCATGCTTCCGCTGGCACCCGGTGGGTCGACAACACCCCAAGCTGCACACGTGCCTAAGAGAAGCTGCCTCCCCTCCCCATGGAGGCAAGATGAAGGCAGGTACCTCCTTGAGGGCCAAGAGTTTGTGACAGACTCTCTTAATCTACATCTTAAAAAGTGACTACGATGACTTTATGTAGGATTCCTTACCAGTTCTTAACGTATTTTCTTGATAAAATAAGTGTATCTAGCTACAGATAGAAGATAATTTGTCATTGGCAAGGGAAAATCTTCATTTTAACAAAAGAGCAAGAACCTTTCTTGCGGACACGCTATGCCAGAGCAGGACCAGAGAAAAGCCAATTTCATTTGCTTCCCATGATGCTGCAAAGGTCTGGGATGAGTGGAAGGACTGTAGACTTTCTTGATGGGTTCTGGACCATGCACATCCTCTGCTGCCTTCAACATCAGTTCCTCCAGCGTTTAAAGAGTAGGGTGGAGAGCCTGGAGCAGGAGGTGCCTATGCTGCTCTGTGTCTATGGAGCCCTCAATGGGCTTAACTTGTGGGGTCCAGTTGGAAAGCTTGCCTCTGGATTTAGTGGCTGAGTTCTGCTTGTTCTCATAAACTAGCTGAAGTTAGATTCTGGCCCCAGGCAATTCTGGTACCAGCTTGGTGTGGTGGCTCTGGCCACAGTTTACAGCAACTTCAGAAAGCTCTGCTTCTCTCTGCTGGAGTGGGCTTTGCTTTTAAAGTGATGAGTGGAGCTTGGTGCTAAATGCCTTGCCTTAGCACCACTTCTGTGCTAAGAACATTTCCCGACACAATAAATACCATCTACCCATACTCAAGGGTGGGTTAGGAACAAGCAGAGTGGTGAGAAGGGCTGGGTGGTATGGGAGAGAGAGTGTTTCATGGTCTTTAGGAGAGATTTGTGTTTAGAAGGAAAACAGAAAACAAAAGGGAGTCAAGGACATGGTCACTTCTCAGGTGCTACTCCAATGTCGTTAAAGAAAACAAGGGACTCCTTTTCCCCAGCCAGAGTCAATCTGAAGTAAAGCCGTCCTCCAAACGGAGAAGCCACCCCAGAGTGATGTGTGATGCCACCTTGTGTTTGAGGTTTTTCACTAATCCAGGCTCCTGCCAAGACAGGGGACCTGGGACTGGCACCTTTCCAAGGGGTGCCTGGTCTCCTCGGTGTATCCAGACAAAGTAGGAGATGTGAATGTGCTCATTGCTTTCCTGCAGGAAAGCCAGGGAGGAAGGCGGCAGTTTGGAAATGTGACTGCACAAACGCAACTGTGAAGCGCTCTGTGTGCAAAAGCCATGGCAGAAAGCAGCCTTCTTAGTGGGGAGTGCGTTGCCCTAGTGGGAACTGTTTTCCATGAAAATCAGTATTATGAAAGAGCCTGTTTTCTTTGTTCAAATATGGGTGATTCTGAAAATAGGCCTTTCTTTAGTCTTTTAAAGAAATATCATGTGGCTGATGGATGGAATGAGGAAGGAGGAAGGGACAAAAATTAGACAAAAACTGGTCCCCCAAATTTCTACCCATTCAAGCCTTCAAGAAAGAAGGAAATGTATGAACACTACTTTATCAAAAGCCTTTATATAATTGTAGATGGATTGAAGTATAGGTGCCATAATTTAGAAATGCCATGTTTGATATATTGCTTTTCCTGGAATACACACATCTATGTGGGGGGTCTTTTACATCGAGGACAGCCATTAAAAACAAGCAGAGAAATACATCTAATTTACAGAGAAACATCAAACATCAGTGTTGCAAAGAGTTAAACAAGGTTTTCAATAATAATGAAGCATAAACATTAATGTAGCTCTTATTAATATATATTTTAATGAAAATAAAATATACTTTATTAACAAATATTTTATCACTAATACAATTCAAAATTATTTTTAGAATATTATTTATCTTTGACTTGCCCATTTGAAATTTCTAGTTGTGTGTGTTTTTCCTAAAGTGTGCATTAATATAGCTGCATTTGCAAATAATTTTAAAGTAAATGTAAACCTAGGAATACACTTCTGAAGAGGTCCAGATGAAGAAGTTTGGAGACCATTGTTCTAAACTATGGGAAGACTATTTCTAATGATCTGCACACTCAAGATAGATTTAAGGTACTGAGATCATGGAATATCCGGAGTTGAAGTTACAGTCACGACTCTTGTGGAAGAACAATGGATGTCTCTTTTTTTTTTGAAATGTAGTTGATATGCAGTATTATATTGGTTTCTGGTATACAGCGTAGTGATTCAACAATTACATACATTATGATATGCTTGTGGTAAGTGTCACCATCTGTTATAAGATTTTACATTATTATTGACCGTATTCCCTACACTGTATTTCCATCCCCATGTCCAACTTTTACAACTGGAAGTTAGTACCTCTTTATCCCCCTCACCTATGTTGCCCACCTCCTACCCCCCTCACCACTGGCAACCATTGGCCTGTTCTCTGATTCTTTCCTTACTGGAAATTTCCCGGAGTGGGCCCTTCAAATGCATCCTGCAGCGGGGCGGAGGGGAGAGGGTATCAGGGATGTCATTGGAAATCAGTGTTAATTCACTGTTACCACTTCTTGCTTAGTTGCAAAGTCTTGTCAGTTGTGAAAATTATTAATATTTCTATTGTTAAGACTTAAATAAGTTCATGGATGAGGTGGTGTTTCACGTTGTATCTGCCTCTGCGTCGTCGTAGTAACATGGTGGCCGTGAAAGCTGAAGTGCTGGGGAAGAAGAGCTAATTTATCTGCCTCTGTCTGACTTATCCCACTTAGCATAACACCCTCTGTGTCCATCCATGTCTTCTAAATGGATATTTTTGTTTCTTACTTCAAGATAATGGCTTTGTACAACACGTGACTCTTCTTCTGAGTTTTTTATATGTAACTTTGATCATGTATTTTTCAGATTACAATAGACATACATGCTTATTGTACAAATCTGTAAACCCCAAAGAAAAAATGAAATCACTGTAAGAACAACACCCAGAGGTATTTTATAAATATGTACACTGTTTGGTAATATGTTTTCTTCCATGCATTTTTATATTGTGAAAATTTTCTATTTCTTTAAATATTCTTCCATACACTTTTAAAAATGACTACATGGTGCTTTATCATGTGGATGTATTGTAACTTATTTAGCCATTATCCTACTTTTGAGTGTTTAGGTTGTTTCCGAATCTTTGCTGTATAAACGAGTGGTATAATGAAAATTCTTATTATATCCTTCTTTCTACATTTGTTCTTGGAATAAATCCCCAGAATGGAATTGCTGGGTCAAAGGGTGTGCACTTTTTACTCTCTAGAAAGTTTGTATAAGTTTATAAATCCCACACCCTTGCCAATGTATTGGGTACTGGTAGTTTAAGAAGAATCCTACTCAATAAGTGAAAAATAATATCTTGATTTATTTTTTATTTCTTTACTTTCCAGTTGCAAAATGGTCCCAAAGGTGAATTAAAAGGTTAACAAACAGAACAAAGACATGTATGTAAGGGTAGTGTGCTACATTATTTTGACTATTAGTTTTATTCAATACTCTCTCCATCCCCCTGCCTTGTTTTTACCCACTGGGAATAAAACAAACAAAAAAAATCCAGAGCTGAAACAGTTTGTCCTGTAATTTATTGACAAATTGTACAAAACAGCTTATTGTAATGAATTATCCTTCACGACCTTTGCTGCAGTCATCAGAGCCTGGCGAGGGCTAAGGGGTCACCTTCTTAGTTAAGGCTGAGGCCCGTCTGAACTCTGGCCTGAAGGGACAAAACTCGTGGTGTTACGGAAAATACTGGAAAGCCTGGACTGGACCACTGACGGAAGAACCAAGTGGCACTCAGAGGTCTTGGGATGCTGAGGCTTTATTTCACACCGGCGGGCTCAGAGGGGAGTAATCTCCCAAAAGTCTGAGCCCTGAACAAAGGCAAAGGGAGCAATATATATCTTTCTGCTTCTGTATCTGTAACATTCCTACCTGCACAGCAAGGGAGCAGGCAGGGGGGAGTGAGTTTAGGGAGTGGGTGCTTGGCAGAGCGGGAAATCAAGGGAGTGTTTTTGTTGTTTGTGTTGAGGAGAGAGAGACAGAGGGGAGCCACCTGGATTAGACTGCTGTCCTTGTAAATTTTTCCCTATCCGTGAGGGTTTATGACCTTCAGTCTGAGGCAGGAGCAGGGTTTAATCGTTCATTTGCTCACACACTTCTGTGAGTGAAATACTGATACAGAAAGGAAAATGCCCTTACTGTTACTCTGAAGGGCCTACGACTGTTCTCACTGGATTTAGTTGATCTGACAATTTGTTTGTACTGTCAGGGAGGCTGCAGTCAAGTGGCTTTACTCAATTTGGGAAAATTATTGATGTTTAACAGGCACTTTCTTATCAAGGAAGGGGAAGAAGTAAAAAACCTTTATTGCCAGTGGCTGGCAGCTATTCACAAGCAACGAAAATACCACTTTTAAAACTCTATTTTGTTGAAATATCTGAGACGGTTCAATTTACCACTGAGAAATCACTTCCTAACCCTACAAAACAAATAAGCAAAAGTACAACTCTACAAACAGAATGGGTTAGTCTGCACCCAAACTGGGTGTGCCGTCCCTAAGGATACAGATCAAGAGAGCTGAGACTTCCATGTGCTTCTGATCAGGCAAATGCTATCACCACATCTCTCTTGCCTCAGTGCCTCCCTCTGGAGGGCCATACAAATGTGAGGCACTTTCTGTGAATAAGGACCCTTGATGACACAACCAGGCCATCAACTTAAAACTGCCAAAAGCCTCAATTAAAGCAACTTACAAAATAAATGATTGTGTACAGTTCTATCACCAGAACTTTGTTATTCTTTATAAAGATACACCTTTACCCTGTAAGGCAATCATTTTGGGCATCAAAATTTTTCCTTTTAAATGGCAGTGTGATTCTACCAAATTGCTGGTATTTCTATTCTTAGCTGTTCAGATTTACTTAGCACCTACCTTGCTCCAGGTACTGCATACAGCATGGCAGCCACAGATGTGAGTGAAACTGGTTTCTACATGTTCAGGGCAGAGGAAATCGGTATGTATGGAAAAAAGGCACATGGACTCAACAAGTGATATGCAAGAACATGATGTTAACTGAGACAGAACTCCTAACCTAACACTGAGACATTTACGGCCCTTCCAAACAATGGTTCACCCAATCTCTAGCTAGTTATAACAGGGAAGCTTATTCTTAGTAAAGCAGATTGTATATATAAACCTTTATCACTAGATGGCACCATAAGGCATTCATATGTTAGTATTTTGGAGGTCTGGAGTGATAATGAGTTCAAACTGAAGCTTAAGGTTGAAAGAATATATTAAGGAAACGTCAGTTTATAAAGTCAAGATTTTTTTACATTCATAAAGTCTTCATATATTCTTCAAAAACTAAATGGATTATAGATACACATTTTAGATGGTTACAAAATAGATTTTTCATTTAAAAATTATATGTAGTTACTATTACCATATAGCAAGTGTTACATTTTTTAATATTTTCAAGTCTAACCTTCATTGAATACTCAGTCTTCTATGTCAAGATTGTATAAGTCAAGATAGTATTACTCCTTGTAATAAACACAATGCATTCCAATGAGCCTCTTTATTTTCAGAAAACCATGCCAAAAGAAGAGATAATAGTGGGGGGAAAACATATCAGAAAAAGGAATATCAAAATATTTGACTATTTAAATAAATTTTGATTTAAAGAATACACAATTATCGAGTGCCCTGATGTTTTAGAACCTAGGCTAAATGCTAAGTCCTTTCCAAACATAATATCATTTAGTCTTTAAAGATAACCTTTGAAATAGTTTTCATGATTCCCATTTTATGGTAGTGGAAACTAAATCTCAGAGAAGTTAAGCAATATGCAATAGAGCATACTTTTAGTAAATGCCAGGGTGATTAATATAATGTCAGGTTGTCAAACATCCCATCTGTACCTTCAGGTGAACTTTAACATTTAATTCTGAAAAATTCTTCATCCGGCCTTCAAATATCCCTCCCTGACCATATATAATCACAATTTATGCTACTTCTAGTAAACAAACATTGGAGTGATTTCATTTATCTTTCAAACATTTTATTTTCATCTCTTTATCATTCTATGTTATGTTCTGTATAATTTTTCCAAATGGAGCTTGGGATTCTTCTCTTTTAATTCTGTCTAATTTATTATTTAGTCTTTTCATTAAGCTTTGTTCCAAAATCGTATTTTTATATTTTAACTTGTGTGCTCTTTTTCATTACATCTTGCCCTTAAGATCCTATTGGGGAAGAAGTTTAGTGCAGAGATTAAATACAGGTAGAGAGATTCTGGAGTCAGACCACCTGGTTTGCATTCTGACACCTTTGGTTATGAGCTGTGTGAACTTGGATAGGTTACTTAACCTCCCTGTGCCTCAGTCTGCTTATCTATAAGGCATGATAGTAATACCTACTCATGGGTCACTGTGAGGAACACAGGACATCATAAATGTCAAGCAATTAGCATAGCACCTTATATAGAGCAAGTGCTCAACAACTGTTAGCTTTGTTATTATGCTTCCTTTATTTTGGGTTGCTCCACGATCAGAAATTCTTGAGAAGTAGCCTCTGTTATCTGTTGCACCTTCTGGTTTTCTCCACGGATGCTCATTCCCTTGGGCAGTGTAGAGAAAATAAAAGTTCCTATGGTCAGGATTCTCACCTGACCCTCGTCTGCTTGCCCTCTAGACACGTGTGGGCAATATGTAATCATTGCCTCTACATAACGAGCTCTGCCCAGTGCTCTGGGCTACACGGCTGCAGGAGAGCAGAGGCTGGAGTGGTGGCAGCGCTGAGGACAGAGACTGAGACGGCTGCTGGGGTGGAGAGGCCCAGAGGCCGAGACCGTCTTGCTGCATGCAGTCTCTCTCCGAGTGGACAGGATTCTTGTGATTGACCTGCCATCACTGGGAGAATAAAGTTGGATATAAACCCTTTCACCCCAAGAACATTCCACTGTCATTTTTCAGTCACATCGAATCAAGAGTGAACTTGCCCAGGGCTGAAACCCATTGGCAAGACAGGAAGTTTGTGATTTTTTTTGACTGTGAGATAAACCAAGTGAGATTTGTCTTTGTGGACATCAAGCTGGTGCCCTGGGCTGTGGAAGTGTCCTTGTAAGGTGGGTTCACATTTGTCTTAGCAGGTCTGCACTGGTTTTGAAGGTAATTTCTTGGTCTGGGTAGGGCTGCGGGTGGACAGTGCCACCTCCATCCTACACACTCGCAGGTGGAGGCCTTATGTTCTGATTTCTTAGGAATGTGTCTCCTTCCACCCAGAGCCCTTTCGCATTGTCCCTGAGCCCAACGGAGAGGGTGGGTCAGTTTCCAGTCTTAGCTCTTAGCACTAGGTGGCCTTTCATGGCTCCCAGATTTACAGGAAGTGCTAATGGGACAATTATCCTCACAGGGGTTCAAACTCACAGCCAGCCTGTGGCTTCAGTTCAGCCCAAAGATCTGGTGACCTCTCTGGTTTTGCTTCTGCTCATGGCACCCACTTCTGGTGTTAATTAAAATGGGCCTGAAGAGCTTTCTTTTCCCCTTTGCATCCAGGCATGCATTAAAAAAATTCCATTCTTACACGGTACCTAGAATTTCCATGTTTTTGGAAGACTGTGATGTTTTTTCCCACTAGCTCAGTGCACCGTATGGACTGGAAGTCCATTTTACCATTTGAAAAAGAAACTAAGCTTTGAGAAAGGTACATAAGAAGGAGGTGAAGCGAGTAATGGCATTTTCAGGTGATGTGAAGGCCAGCTCTCAGGGCTTCCCCTGCCTGGCCTATCAAATGGAAGGCTGTCAGCTGTGAGGGATGGCCTTGACAACTACTTTGCTCTTTCCTTTTCTTCCAGGTGAACCATACTGTGGCTCCCTGGATTTCCCAGCCTGTCTATAATTACCAGTTGGCAGAAAATGCAGTATTTGTACCTCCCTCAGGCAATCTTCTCCCATGAATCTGCCTCCCGTCGTTGGTGATATGACCACTCAATTTAGGCAATGTCCTCTCTGTGGGCCCTTGGAGAGCAGTCCCTGTAGCTGCCAAGCCCCAGGAGACTGACATAGAGTGAGCTCTGGAGGATGCTGACACATTCTCCGTTACTGCCCTTCACCTGGGGCAGCAGGGTCACCAGCCGCTCTGTCCATAGTCTCCGCTCTCCCCTACCCAGCCAGCCTCCACTTCCCCCCTCACAGCATGCTGTTCCTCATATCCCAACCTTGTGATCTCCCAAAGTCATGAATCTAAGACAGAAATTGTCTTAAAAAAAAGAGAGAAGAACCTTTTAGAGGTGATGGTTAACTTTATGATGTTGTTTAGGGTGATGGTTTCATGTGTGTAACTCATCAAGTATGTACATTAAATATGGGCCCCTTTTCTGTATGTCAATCATGCCTCAAATGAAGAGTTGTATTCTTTGAGAATTTACTAGAATCATTTCAGTGAAGATCTCTTTAATCCAATGACACAAATTTGTATTTTGTAACTATGCCTTAGAAATATTCTCCCCGTCCAATTCTTGTAGACGTTCTGCAGGATGCTATAGGCAGCTTCTCATTAGCCAAAGCAGTGAGGCCACCGAGAACAGGTGCCATGGGTGATTCATCTGCTGAAAGTCACCCTGCTCATGTGGGCTGCATGTTTGTGTATTCAGCTTGCTCTTTCTGATTTCTCACTGGTATTCCAGTCCTCTTGGTTTTCCCAGCTAGAAACTTCAGACCATCTTCAATGATATTTTTTCCCATTGTTCCTCATGCTTAAGTATTCACCATGTCATGTCAAACCTAACTCCAAAATGTTTCTCAGATTCATCCCCCTGTTGTATTGCTTTATATTCAGTATTCCTTTGGCTCGGGCTTTACCAGTCTCATCTAGATTAGTCAGTAATTATTACATTATTACTTCTAACTAGTCTCCTTGGTTTCAGCCTTGTTCCCTGCCAATCCACTTCTAACACCTAGTTCAAGGTAGCTTTTTAAAACCAGTCCTCCCCAAACCCGCAGGTTCAAGACTGACCTCCTTGGCATGGGGCAAGCCCCTCATAGTCACATGGCAGGCTGTGCACTTCCCTAGGGGCCAGTCCTGCGGATCTGACGAGGGCATCATTACAGGGAGCTGGACAATGCTCAGGGCTGTGGGCTTTCCCACCTCAGCTGCAGCGCATGAAGTTGAGGGCTAATGGTCAGAACATCCTGAAGAATTAATCGGACAGACCAAAGTTGGGTCCTCAGTCTAAACAGACAGGGAGAAATAGCTAATATGTAGAACCAGAGGAAACAGAAATGGTTGGTGGCTGATAAGGAGGCTGAAGTAGAGGGAGGGAAATAAGCCCCACATAGGTAAGTGTGGATCTAGTCTGACGGTTCTTCATGTGGCATGCTGGGAGTTTTATTTTTAATTTTATTTTGTGGGGGAATTTTTTTAAAGCCTGAGGAGAAGTTGCTTCCTTTCAGAAACCTCTCGCTTTGATTGCTGTCCCTCTAACACACTGGGTCCTTTCCTCTGTGCATTTGCCCCACCCGTTCTCTCTGCTGAGGACTCCTGTTTCCCCTTTAGCTCCTTGGCGTCACTAGTTGCCCACCTATCAGCTGACCACTGTACTTAGGAAACAGATTCTTACTGATTTATGCTGGTTTCCTGGAGCCAAGACCAACTGGAATCACTAGTCTTAGTCTAAAGGTTTTCCCCACATTTTTTTCCCACATTCTTTTAATGCATAATTATCATTTACCTTGAATAGTAACCACCTAATCAAGGAGTAATTAAATGTAGCAAACATTTTCTTTAAATAAGTATAAAAAGATGAGTATGTCCAGTATTTCTGAATTACCTCTTTGTATTAATAGCCACATCTCCATAAAGCTAAATATACTTCTGACCCATGTACAATTAGCATCTTTTAGCAACTACTTGCTCCTTTATCCCAGAACATTCTCCCCAGTCTTCTCCTGGTTAACTACTGCTCACTTTTATGTCTCAGTTTAAATGTCCTTTTCTGAGAGAGACTGGATGAGAATCCCTTGTCTTGGCTGTTCTTTTTCAGAGAATCTGTTTTATTGATTATTGTGGTTACGCAGCAGGAAGTATACACTGACTTGAGTCATTGTTCAGTAAGCCTACTTTTCCTGGAGACTGTAACGCTTGGGAAGCTCTTGTTTCCTCAGGATCTCATGCAGAGCTTGGCGCATAGCAGGCACTCTAAACATTTATTTTATGTGAAGGAATTAGTGAATCTTGCTCCTTTAAGAATTTGTTAGTAACAGCTATGGTTATTTTCAAAGAGTATAGTTCTTTGGGACTAGGGAAATATTTGAAAATATCCACTCAGATGCAAATAGCTCAGGACAAGTTTCCTTATTGGCCAAGAAAATGGCTTTCTGAGTTCTAATTTTTAAGTTAAAAATGAACCGTGCAGACATAGGTTGATGATGAACCTGAAGGTGAAAAATAAATGGAATTAAAAAAATAATAGATTGGATGGACCTGGGATAGGGAAAAAAAGCATCTGTTATGTTGTGGATACAAGACTTTGTTTCACAAGCAAAAAAAATAGGCACATGCTGGCAAAGGGAAAATGAAATGCAAGACATAGCAATTGTGGTCACAGTTTTCTCTCATGGGGTTTACAATATTGCCAATATATACTGATACACTTTTGGGGCAATAAACAGATGAAGAGAGAGCTATAAAACAAAAAGCAATAATGGTGATATTCGTAGAAATGCATGATTGTAAAAGGCGTGATTAATTCTGCACTGGAGAGTAGGGGAGGCCATACAGAGGAGTTGACATTAAACTAGGTCCTGAAAGATGAGTAGGGGCTTGCAATCTGGCAAAGAGGAGGGAATGGCAGGAAGAACAAAAGGGATCACAGTTTGTCTGACGATGAGAGAGACAATGGATGTGGATGAGGTAGAGACAGGCGGTGGGGAAGGGGAAGAGGTGAGGCCGGGGGTCTAGGCTCCGGTTGGGTCATGAAGGATCCGGTACCCAATGGGAAGAGACGTGTGAGATATCTTTCAGGGACGGCAATGGGAAAGCAGTTTACTTTGTCCATTTAAAAATAGCATGGCAATGAACAACTTCTTGGGAGGTACATTTCTTGGCTAGCATCTCTCTTGTGGAATCTCTCTTTCTAAGGTTCTCACACTGGAAAATACAGTAAGAAAACCACATCCAGTGTAAATGTGATTGCATTTGTTATTGTGGCAATTAGTTGGATCTCAAATATAGTGCGGGTTTTCTGAACCCTCAATGGAATTCTTCTAGGAAGAGGCAGGTAGCCGTTGAGTGTAGTGGTTTAGAGTAAAAAGTTTGGCTCTAAATTGTCTGGCTTTGAATCCTGGCTCCACCTTGAGTAAGCAACTAACCCCTTAAAACCTGTTTCCTTATTTGTGAAATAGATATGAAAATAATATGGCTTCATGGAGCTGCATAAGAATTGAGATAATGCTTATAAAAAGCACTCTAGCACAGGAAAATACTCAATAAATATTAGCTAAAAAAAGCTGCAACTACTATCCCAAATGTATTTAGTACACATTAGAATCCAGCCTGAATTAGTCATTATCCAACTGCAGAGCTACCTCATTAGAAATTTACAAAAGATAGAAATGAGTCTTGTTTTTCAGGGGCCTTATTAAACAGTCCTTCCCAGACTCTACACGAAATCCCAACTGCTACTTTGCACATCTGCTCATTAAGACCTTGATTCTGCATACAAGTAGTTTTGTCTTAATTATTTTTTGTGACAACAGATTTGAAGAGCACATTTCTGGTGTCTATGAAGCAGAAAGATTGGAGCACTCATTACTCCTGTCATCATGATAATGAAAGAATGAAATGAACTCACATATGCAAATTAATGGAGAATCATGTGCAAATCATTATACACAAGGCTTAGAAAACTCAAAGGAAAGTGGTAGTTGGCCACGGGGAAGGCCATGGACAAGAAAGGCCATTATGAAGAGCTTTAAAGGAAACATCTGGTAAGAATAGATACTGGAATCTCTTGTCTGTCTTTTCTTTCAGAAGGAGTGGAGGGTGAGATGGGCTGGGGAGGCATTGGTAAAGAGGCTGGTTCAGCATGGCCAAAGACAATCTAATTTCTAGGAAACTATCCTAGACATCTCAAATGTTTTAAGAAGAAGGGAAAACAAAACAAAATAAAGTACGCAGAGAAGGATTTAGGTAAAACGTGTGAAAGGCATCTCTTAACATTTTATCATGAAGGGAAAAACCTTTTTCATTGAACTCATCTCTGCTCATTGCCCAGGTGGACACAGAATATGGGAGGGAGGCAATTACATGCAGACTCCACGAAGAGTTGGTAAATTTCAAAAAAAAGAACGATGTTAACTTGGAAAACTACCCCAAACAGAATTTTGACATGACTCTGGGATTATGAAAATGAATCCTTTTCCTATATGATGATTATATGAGGAAAATGATAGACTTGACTTTTGTTTCTTAGGTCTGCTGAGGATTGCGTTGCTCTGCGACACGTCCTCCCCCATCCCTCTTTCTGTTGAATTGTTTGAGCTAATATCTCAGGGGGAAAAACAACATTAGAAACAAAAACAATGAGTGACTAAGTTAAATGTATACATTTTGTTTCTACCTACTAGATTTTAAACTACTTAAGGGCAAGAAATGTCATGGTGTCTTAACATCATCCTGGACTCAGCAGTGATGTGACCTTGGGGGAGCCATGTAAACTGTCTGTGCCATGGTTTTATTAGCTGTAAAATTTGGATAATAGTTCTTGGTTGTTGTGATAACGTCATGAAATGAGTCAAGTTAACGGACATCGTGGTGCCTGACATGTGTGCTGTATTTGCTGACATATTGCCCAATTTTCACCAATGTACTGCTAGACTTTTCATCCAGAGTACTGCATCTCTCAGAATTTCTATCTTTACCTCTAAGGCTTCTGGAATGAAGTACCACAAACTGGGTGGCTTAAAACAACAGAAATTTATTGTCTTACAGTTCCAGAGGCTAGAAGTCCAAGATCATGGTGTTGGCAGGGTCACAGTCCCTCTGAAACCTGCAGGAGAGAATTGGTAGCTTCTGGTTGTTTCCTGCCAACCCATGGCCTTCCCT
>JAVSCE010005177.1:0-15484 GCA_032199065.1 Smutsia gigantea | reverse complement strand
GTCTCAAATTATGCTTAGCATACAAAATTATTCTGAGAAACAAATGGGAACAGTCTTTATCAACATTAATATAAATAGCACTAAAATAAGAACAAGGGGTTACTATGAAGAGAACAAAGACCAGTTACTTCTCTCACCTTGAGTTCAAACATGGTGAGATAGAATGGGACGCAAGAGTACACTTAGGGTAAACGACAATATTTGGGTTCTAAAGATGACTAAATACGGAAATAAGCCAAAAGAGGAGGCCAGAACGAAGAGCCTTCCATTCCTAGATTCCTTCAGTTAGAGCAAAGAGACTTTCTTTGGATGTTTAAAAACTTTCCTTCTAGAAACAAAAGGGGTACGAATATCATCTTAAATTGAATTATATTCTTCTTCCACAAAACAGTCATTTTTTTTAGTGACTCTTAAGGTACCTCCAGCTGAGTCTCTGAGTTATACATATTATGCTATATGGGAAAAATCTTCAGAGTTTGGAAATGTCTTCTACAGCAATATCCACTGATATAAAGGCATCTCGAAGACAGAAATAAGGTCTCCATTATCTTTATATGCCCCACAGCATTACCCCTTGCTCCTAATACAGTGTTAAAGATAAGAAGAAAAATGAAAAGATTGTCAACTGACAGTGGATAATTTCCTCTCTAAGGAGTTCCAGTGTATATGGTAATAAAAATATCTAACATTTATTGAGCATTTTATATACATTGACTTATATAATTCTCACTACAGCTCTCTGAGGTAGGTATATTATTATCCCCATTTGTAGGTGAGACACAAAGAAGTTAAACAGCTTGCCCAAGGCCACAGCTAGTAAGGAATGGTGGCAGGGTATCAGCTCAAGCATTCTGACTCCAAAGTTTATGGCCCTAATGAAAACACTAGTAGGAGAGCCTAGATTTCCTGAGAAACCGTTTTGGTGCCTCACATATATAAAGGACTCACACATGCTAAATATCTAAGTAAGTGCTACAGCTAAATCCCTAATAAAGAGAGGAGCAATTCAGTACACAGGTCATCTGCATTGTATGAGAATCTTACTAAGTATTTTGTTAGGTGGAGTATTTTTTGACCCTGAAAAAAATCAAGTAGCCTAATAAGCTGTAAAATTATAGCTGTTTCCATCACCTGATTCTTTATTCTTAGTACTCTAATGATGTTTATTAATAAAAGGCTGTGTGTATGTTGTGTGTATGTAAGACTATTATAATATGGCACCTTGTTCATCCCAACAATGTCAACTACAAGGAAAGAAAAGATTAGCAGGCAAGTAACGATGCAAAAGACTGAGAAGTGGGCAAAGCAGACACTTAGAGGTCTTATGACAAAGTTGAGCAGAGCAGTCACTAGATTTCAAACTAGTGAAATCCCCTGCAAAGCTGTACTGTTAGTTCTTCTCTAAACTTTGGCTTGCCAAATTTCCTCTTCTAAAAGGAAATTTCTAATCCCCAAAATTCGCTCAATACTGAGCTCAGTATTGTAAAGTGAACAGTCTTGTAAAAACAGAAAGCCAAATGAAAAATTTTCAAAATTAATTTTGTTGAATTCTGAAAGAACTATTGCCCTTCGGAACTCTTGGCATAACAGACACTCTGAGAACAGCCAAATAATTGTATAAAATGAAATGGCCCAACTCCAGCCAAAGTCCCAGGCAGGGGGAGGAAGGTGGAAGCCATTAGTAACTATCAGCTGGGAAAAAAATCTTCATTATGAAGCCAAAAGAGGAAGCTGAAAGCTGTTTACGTAGATTTGAGAAAGCAGACAGATGTATTCCGTTCCTGAGTTTTGTTTTGGCACCAGCTAGACTGATTTTACAATTAGGAGACAGGAGACCATTCTATTGTCTTTTTCCTCCCTCCCTAGAAATTTAGCACAAGGACGTTAATTCAAGAAATGTTATGGTGGCTTAGCATCTGTTTTCCACACCTCGCTTTATTTTGTAAATTGAGTTATCCATATATCTATACAGAAAGACAACTGTAGTAACTGTGTTATTGCCTGAAAGGCAAGCCATTATGAACAGTTGGGAGGCGATGGGGGGAATCTCAATTAGGACACCAGCATCAAGTCTGATAACAAAAACACCAAATTAGCCTCACACCCTGAAAGCCAAAGTTTTCAGATCGACCTCTCCAAAGGAAGGCACCAGAAGTTAAATTTTGTGGTAACCCAAGGGCTCTAGAGCCCTCCACTAATCTGCCACGCTACCGAGAGGGGGAAGAAAATCCATCTGTTGAGCTTCTAGAAACCAGACGTTCTGGCAGAAATGCAATCCATCAGCTCTGCTTAGAAACTGCATTATCGAATTATTCTGCCTCACTAGTTAAACACTATCCAAGTAGTGTGGCCAGGGAGCACGATTAAAAAAAAAGAAAAGCCCCAAGAGTTGCCTCTATTCCTCGGGCGCCCTCCAGGCAACTTCAGATACACGTATCAGAAACTCCAAGCCCGTCCTAACAGCTGTTCTAGTGAAACAAGAACCGGGACTGCCTTCCCCTTGGGCCACAAAACACACTGCCGGGAAAGGAGGGAAGACCCGTCGGTACCACTCCAACTGATGCCCCCCTAGACAACTCGAGAGGGACTCAGGGGTAGGGGGCGGGCGATAAGAAGAACCAGTCTAGCCATGGATCGGAGATACTGTGGTCACCAGCGACAGATGAAAGGCGAAGCCCCACACTTCGTATCGGAGCCGCTCTGTCCAGGTGCGCACAGGAGGGCGCGGGGCGCTCACCTTTCTGCCGCAGGTACTGCATCTGGTGCCGCTGGCTCGGCCGCTCCTGCAGCTCCTGCAGCACGCGGGAGTCGCCGGCGCCGCTGCGGCCGCCCAGGAACGCGTCGGAGCCCGAGGCTTCCGTGGAGCTGTCGAGGCTGTCGCGGCGCTGCTGGCGCCCCCCCGGCCCGCGGCCCCCGCCGGCCGCCTCCTCCTCCTCGGTGCAGCTGTACAGCTCGGTGAGCAGCCCGCTCACCAGGGACGCCGTGCGGCTCCTCGGGCCGGCCCGCGGCTCGCCGGGCTCCGGGTCCTCGTCGGCCTCCCAGCAGTCCCGGGAGCCCCGCGGCTGCTCCGCCGGCGGCGCCCAGCGCAGCGATGGGGTCAGGGACACTCCAGGAGTCGCCTCCGGCGCCCCGTGGCCCGGCCGGGCCCCGCCCGCGGGAAGGTCCTCCATGGCCCCGGCGCTCGGCGGCCGCGCCGCGCCTGCCAGTTCCGGGAGGAGGCGCGGCCTCAGGTCCCGGGAGAGGCCCCGGCGGGCGCGGCGCCAGCCGTCTCCGCAGCCCCGCGGGCCCGACCTGCCCCCGGTAGCCTCCCGAGGCGCGGCCCCTGGGCTCCAGGCCTCGAGGACTGCCCGGGGTCACCTGCAGCAGGTGAGGCCCGCCCTCGTCCGCGAGCGCTCTCGGGAGAGCGTCAGGGCGCAGGATGCTGCCAGGGCACGTCGGGATGAAGCCTGCGGCCCGGAGGGGGAAGGAGGCTCTGACCGCCGCCACCTTCACTTTCAGCACGTAATTAACATAAAAAGAGGGCAGTTCTTGCGCCTGGTTCAGCTACCAACTGGAAATGAAACAGTGCTCGGGAGCGCCCCAAACGCCAATCAATAAGCCGAGGCCAGGAGTCCCCTTCTTCTCATGCTCCAGGCACAATGCCCAGCCTTTCTCACCTGGGCGCCTTTAAAAAGGTGTTCTCAGTTTAGTTTCTAACAGAAAACACTCTGAAGACCTGGCACATGTTTGAGATTTAAAATCGCTGTGCACGTTTTTCCTCCTTTGAAAAAAAAAGTACTGAATTAAGATCACTAATTTCCTGGCGCAAGATCTAACAGAGAATGAGGGTTTTTTAAATGTCCATCAGATGACCAAACTAATCAGTTGATGTAGCTGATTCTGACAGCAAAATCAAAAGCTTACATGATATCCGGAGAGATGTATCTTTACAAAGAAACTCAATGGAAGAATTTTGAGGTGTTATAGATATTTTTGTGAATTTAATAGTCGTCAAGGTTCTTTAGCGCTCTGTGTGTGCCAGGCACTGTTCTTAGTCCTTCGCACTAATTATCCTATTTGATTCTCCCTCTTCCACTTAGGGGAGGTATAAGCAGACCATCCCCTAAGGCCAAAGGGGCTGTGAGACAAACCAAAGAAAGCCTGAAGAGTAGCTGGAATTCACAGAGGTTTACTGAGGGGATCTTACCTACAAAAGTTTGTCCTGGGCAACAGCAGGATGCATAGATCCATGCGCCTCAGCTTTGGGTTTAGGAAAGCTAATTTACAGAAGCAAGGAGAAAGGGTCTAGGTGCAGGGGGAGGCAAAGAGCAAGGGTTGACCGATATGAGTACCACTTAGGCGCACATGGAGCAAGGGGCTGATGTCTGAGTATTATCACTGGAATCTGAGCAAGGTGGTTTGCTCCAGTGAGCAATTCATTTGTGCCAAGCTGGATATCATCTAAGGATGTCAAAGGAAAGAGAATGTAAAGGTGATCCTTCAATAGTCACAGTGGATTTCATAAAATGGCATTACTCTGATTCACAGACACTCCCTATAAAGCAGGTATGTACTATTTGTTAGTGAGGTATAATTGACGTGTAACATTATATTCATTTCAGATGTACAACATAATATTAGATATTTGCATATATTGTGAAATTATCACCACAATACGTCTAGTTAACACCAGTCACCACACACATAGTTACAAAGATAAGTACTCTTTTATACTCACTTTTCAGAGGAGGGAGCAGAGAGGCTAAATAACCACCTGTTCACAAAGAATAAAGTGAACTTTTCTTAAAGCTTAGTGTCTGTTTTTCATTATGGATAAATGCTTATTCTGTTATGGATAAGTACACATTTGCCTGTCTCCTAGTGCAGTAAAATACTTGCCATATTTATAAAAGCAACAATGAACCTAGTGAACAATGGCAGTGCTGTATGTTTGTTCAGCACACTTTTTATTTTTCAAGGCATTCATAAAAAAGCCTGACCCTATACATAGAAACCAAGCGTTCCTTGGCACCACCACTACTATACATGTAAACAGAGTGACAGCAATAGGACCCTTTTTGAAATTAGAGTTACTATAAGGAAAATAGAAGTCTTACAACTTTTCCCTTAGAATTTGAAATTATACTAGAAATATTATTTTCTGGTTTTATAACTATATTAATTACTACAGTATCCATTTAATTTTAAAATGTATCATACAGAAGGAGTGGAATTTTTGTTGTTTTGTTTTATGAAGTTTTTTTTTCTTTTGTCTCCATCATTGACTAGAATTCTGAGAACCTTCCTTCACATGCCAAACTTTGTACCTGATAGGACTTTCACAAAGAGCAACACTGAAATTGGATCTCTTGTCTTAGATGACTTGCCAGCCCTTTCTCTCTAAGAGATGTGCTAACTACTAGTCTTCAGCATTATTCTCACTTAGAGTATCTCTACCAAGACCTATGGCTATAGAAACTCAAAGTGAGCTGTTGGGGATGGTGAAAGAGGCCAAGAAAAACCGCAGGGGTCATTGACAGCCAACATTTTTTTTTTAATCAAAATTTCAAAACTATTTCCCATTTCGCACCATCACAGAATCACCAGAGGAGAGGAAACTGGTGACATAAAAACTAACAAAGGTGGCACATTCAAGGTCCTCACACTTGTGGGAATGATCTTTCCCCAAATGTTCACATGATACTTTTCTCACCAGGGTCAGGTGTCTGCTTAAATGTCATCTTCTTAGTGGGTCCGTCCTAACCTCCCTATTTGAAATTGCAGCTCCCTCCACCCCAGTATTCCCTTATTTCCGCTCCTTATTCTCTTGTTTTCCTAATACCACCTTCCAACATATGTATCATGTACTGATTTATTATCTGTCTTCTGCCAGGAAAATGGAAGTTCCTAAAGGCAGGAATTTTTGGTCTGTTTTGTTCACTGATACATGCCCATCAAACTAGAGACAAGATCAACCAATTATCTAGTTTCTTAAGAAAAGTGAGTTCCATTAAATCAAATACTAGAAGTGGCATTGGTAAAGGACAGCCCATTTTGTATCCTAAATTACTGCTGCCTGGTCACTAAAAGGCCCCAGGGAAGTTCCCTAAAGCTCTGAAGCCAACTAATCAGATAGAGAGAGAACCACTGGTCTAACAGAATCTGATTTCAAACTGATCCTGAATAAGATAATGGCTAAAATTAAATTTATTATTGTTAATTATGCTGCTGATAACAATCAGTACTTCAATTTGTTTGGAACTTTAGTTTTAATATTTAAATAACTATACTAATTATTTTATACCAGACCTAAGGTCCAATACTGCATTATATTTACAAGGAGCTAAGAAGCATCTAAGTTGCATACAATTTACTACAGTGTATAGAAATGTATTTATGTAAATTTGGTGTACAAGCTACAGACTATGAACACTTAAGTTATTTCCAAACCTGCATCAGGGTCTTACCAATAATCTTCTGACATCTGTCATTAAAACTATTTTAATAAGTTTCTCAGCATTTTTGACGCTTTGAATTTTTTCAGCATGGGCAGACACACACATAAGGCTGAACTGACTGACTGAATTTGACTGAATAGCTTTGACAAGTCTTGGAATGGCTGATTTCTAAAATCTAGCAGTTAACCCTTACTCTAATCCTTCAGGGATTACTCATTCCAGAGTCACAAGGGAAATGCAAAAGGTCATTACTGGGTTTCAGTTGCTTCTCATGGAAATTCACTTTTGCTCTTTAATTTTGCTGATTACAACTTATTTATACGCTTGGGATACAATTCAGTCTCTACTTTCAGTTTAATAACTTACATTTCTTTAATCCCAAAAGTTGGGATGAGAGGTAAAAAAAGGGATTTTAGTATTTTAAAAGCCATCAAGCTTTAGACCTCAGGAACACATAATCATAACACATAGTAAATCAACAAATAACCACCATTAATGTTGAATGACATTTAAGTCATAAAATCTGCAGATTCAGAGGAACTTGGAGATCTAATCTACTACTTCATTAATTAATCTTTAATTATTATACTAACTTTCAAAGTGACAATAAAACCTTTCTTTTGCAACAGTGAAAAGAACAGCTGTGATGGTGCAGCGCCTATTAGCTGGGGACCAGACTTCTGATCTCTCACTTGTACTCAAGTGATACTCTTTGAGAATAAGTGAGGTGCCTGTCATGCCAGCACTTAGTCACTGCCAAAGGCCGGCTAACATCAACTGACTAAGCTATTTTGTCTAATTTGTTGTTTAGCGCCTCTTCCATGGTGAAGCTTTCTGGTGGGCGTAAACATGTCATACAGAGACCTTCACATTTTGTGCCTATTCCTATATATGTCTATCCCACACTTCCCTGTCTCCAGTCTTTCAGTCATTTTCCTTCCGGGTTCATCACAGCCAGCCAAGGCCATTCACCACTGCCAGTGAGTCCACGTACATTCTCACCTCATCAATTTCCTTTCCACACAAACTGGATGGTCAGGTGCTCCACCCAAAGCTCTGCCCTTTAGGATGGCTTTCTCTCTCTGCTATCATTGAAGGCCAGCCCTGTAAGACTGTAATGCAATCACCACCCATGTCCGGCTTGCACCCATATGCCAAGCTGTCCTATCACAAGGCAAGCTAGGACTTTCTCCTGTTCCTTCAGCTGCTCATATGGTACCCTAGCTGTGAGCTGGGAGAGGGGTCCTGGGGTAACCATGATGAGCCATATGGGAACCCAGGCTACCTATTCATGCACTCGGTTGTGCCCTCGGGTCTTGCTCATGCTTGGTTCCACATGTACCATTTTATATTATGTGGGACTACTGCTGATCCTGACCAACTTTATGACTTGGATCCAAGAAGCCCTAACTCATGATGGATAGTTCAGGAAGCAGGATCACTTGGTGCCTCATTGTCAAGAGTTCCATCTCTATTAGGGATCAGTAGAGTAGGAGCTGTTTTTAATAGGTACCTAATTCCTGCTACAGATAGCATGATGCTGCTGCAGAAACCCCAGGAGCCTATACTGTGATCTTCTTGCCAGGGTTGCTGCTTCCACCTTTTTTTCCACACTTTTTGCATCTTTTTCCACCACTGATACTTGGAAGACCATAGAGTCTGCCAGAGTGCATGGCCCAAGCAGAAGGACCTGTTACTTGCCTCACAAGTTGGACCTGCTATCAGGACAGACTCAAAGATGTGACACCCGCAAGTTGCACAGAGCTTCGTTCTCAGAAGATCCCCACACTTGGCTTAATGCTTTGCTGTCACCATCTTGAAATTATTAAAAATTTTATTTTTGAACCTGTATTTTGTAAATGAAGCCCAATGGTACAATGAGGCATGTTCATGGAGTAGCAGAGGTAAGCCAGGACAGGAGTTAGGCAGGCAGCAGCCAGGCACCAAGCAACACTCACATGTGCATGCCTCGGGCAGTCCAGGGAGCCTCAGGCCCCCGAGGTAGCCATGCAAACACCAGAGCCTAGACTGGTGGCAGCCACAGCAGAGAGAGCAGTGGAGAAGCTGCCATGGTGGCAACCCCAGTGGAAAAGAAAAGGGGTTCTCTAGAAGGCCAGCTCTGGGACCTGTCATGGTAATCTACCTGGCCCATCTGTTCCCCAAACCCCATCTTTGCAATGTTTGCATAAAACTTTGAGAGCTGGGATGGGAACTTGAGGCACTGCACTTTGCCAGTAAATCATTAAATAATAAAAGCACACCCATGGACATTGTAATAAAGCATATCAGAATTACTAGAATTCTTCAAAGAGTTTAGAGTCTCTGGCTTTGAGAACTTCTGCAAAGTGGCAAATCAAATATCCACAAGCTTAGAAATAGAAATTAAAGATTCATATTTGATGGAAAATAAAACTTTTCATATTTCAATAATACCCAATTAATAATGAAAACAACTTAAAATTAATATTTCCCTATAATTGAAATGCAGTGATAGACTGCATAAACAGACACTTTGAATTACATAAAAGCTCAAAGCCACTTGATGTTTCTTGTTAGAGGAAACATTATTATGTATCTATTATATGAGTTAAAATTTCACAATTGTAAAACTACAGTAATTTATGATTTACACTTAAAATTAAACTCTTATCTAAATAAAACTGACTTATAGGAAGAGTTAAATGTTTTTAGAAAAATTGTTCCACAAGAATCATCAGCTCTACATGTGCTAAAATTTCTATTTTGAAATAATCCATCAAAAATTTATCCCATTTTTATATAGCCTAAAAAATACTCTTAACGGCTCCAGTAAGTCACATTTGAATAAAGATCCTCCTAAAATTAAAAATTATAAAAAGTTATTTGAAACCATGCATTTGCCAAGAGCAACTGACATTGTTTTTAATTATATCAACTGAAAAGGAAGTTGCAAAAATACACATTTTGATGACCTAAGAAATGAATTCACAGGGAAAGAAAGCCAGAAAAATCATATAATTAATCAAGCGATCACATTAATAAGATGTTTATTATTGTATAAATTATAACACCAAAAATATTAATTGCAGTTTGTAATATTATGGTGTTACTCATGTATCACTGTAACTCCCATGGCACTTTGTAAGTCATACAATACTTTTAAAAGAGAAAGCTTTATATTTTAGTACCATTAGTGGCACTTTTCTTCTGCTTTTTTAACAAAGGATGCCATCTTTTTATTTCACACTGGGCCCTGCAGATTTTGTAGCCAGCCCTGTCTCCTACAGAGTGTTTTTCTGCTCCAAGCCACATGCAAAGCTGGCAGCCTTTCATGCCACTCAGTATACGGGCTCAGGCAATATTCCCAGGTAGAATGGGCTGCATGCAGAATGCAAAAAGGTCTACCAAGCACTGTGCTTCCTTCTTTGTAGATGCAACTATGTTTTTCCATTGGAGGCAATGTCCTGCCTACATCTAGATTCCCCAAAATCCTTTAGTGCAGTGCCAAGTCCCTGGATTTTCCTAATGCCTATCTCCCACCCTCTGGAGCACATGTCATATCAGATTCCAGCATGTTATCTGCTTCTTGTTTATCTTGCCTGATCGGCATGATGTCATCAATGTAATGGATGGATATGAGGTTCTGCAGGATGCCCAGTCTAGATCTGTACAGACTATATCATGACATATAGGTATAATAGGTGTCTTAACACCCTGACCTGTTAATTCCTTCTTCTCTGTCATTTACTGTTTCTACTGACTGATTTTTTTTCTAATTATGGGCCACATTTTTCTGTTTGGGGGCCTGTGTAGTAATTTTTTTTATTGGATGCAAGCTATTGTGAATTTTATATTGCTGAGTATCTACATTTTGTAGTTTTCCTTTAAAGTGTATGGGTTCTTGTTCTGGCAGGCAAGTAAGTTTCTTGCAGATCAATCTGATATTTTAAGAGTTGTATTTAAACTTTATTATTGTAGGTGCACAATACTTTTCACTCAAGATAGTTTAGCCCTATACTAAGGTATGAACTTTCTGGATTCTCTAGTGAGTGCTCCTGGTAAACAAGGAAGACTTTCCTTCTGGCTGGTTGGATCTCAAATATCTAACTCCTCTGAGAATTATTACGTCTCCTTGGTCATTCATTGCCTTACCTTATGATGCCTTTACCCTATGCCTGCCCATCTAGTGTTCAACAATGCCTCAAATGGGTATCTATGCAGATTTATGAATCTTTTCATCT
Source organism: Smutsia gigantea (assembly GCA_032199065.1). Taxonomy (NCBI): domain Eukaryota; kingdom Metazoa; phylum Chordata; class Mammalia; order Pholidota; family Manidae; genus Smutsia; species Smutsia gigantea. The sequence goes on along the minus strand of JAVSCE010005177.1, from coordinate 4,827 downwards.
ACATAACTTCCTCCCCTTTGGAACTTTGCCCCACAATCTTCAACTGCCTCAGCCTCCCCCAAACTTATCTCTGTATTCTTAACTCCTCTTTGTGGCTCCCTGGTTCAGATTGTACCTCCAGGCTGAAAACTGGGGCGATTGTTTCTCTTCACACATGGATCATAGTCCTGCAATGACTGTTGTCCACTGTGGAAAAACATGTATTTTGTGCTGTTTTCTAGTTGTTTACAGCAGGAAGGTTAGTCTGCTCCTGTCACTCCATCATGATCAGAGGTGGAGGTCTTGAGGTTGTTAAATGTTTAAGTGAAAGATTATTTATATTTCAGGGGTCATGGTGAAAAGCAGTGTTGTACCTATAATGGAAATTTCATGGAAATTTTTCAATTAATAGCTGGATGTTTATCCATTGGGAAAAAATGACTCATTTTACCAAAACAATTATGAAAAACTAACTTAAATGATGGGAAGATACGTTTTTTAAATGTGGTGAGCCAAATACATAACTAGACCCCAAATAATATTACACAATCTATTATGGATGCTACAAATATTGATCAGTTGTCAATTACTGTGTACTAGAAACCCTATCAGCAATTTTTAACCTTTTTACCCAACTGAAAACATTTACCTGAGACTTCATTCAACAAGGTGAAACAAGATTTGGGCTATTTTAACCTGTGGTCGAACAACATTTACAGTCACAGGTCATCACAGCTATTACAAGTGGACAAAGGGCTGCATGTTCTTTAAAAACAAAAACTTTGTAGTCGCACAACTCACTACCTTAATTTTGCTAGAGAAAAGGCTGCCCTCAGAGTACTCGAAGTTGTTGACTACTTCAATATTTGCAACAGTGTGCATGTTCTTTTCAGATTCAACTACTACATGGAGTTATTTTAAACATTATGGCAAATTGGATTTTTCCTTACAGAGTGTAAGTAGAAGGAAATGGTCTGCCCATTAAAAAAGGTGTTCAAAGCCTTGCGATATAGACGCAATGAAAATTTAAGTTCTCTAAAATATTTTTTCAACAACTCAGAAGACAAACCAAAACACAAATGATAAGTAAAAACTTATTCAACAGTTGATAAAACTCATATCATTTTAACTGTACTTTAGAAAGACATTTTGGAATGTTTCAGTTAAACAGCTGATAAATTACACTCCTGATGTGGATGTATACAATAGGTACCTTCTTTTGCCATCTTTAATAAAGCACTGAGATAAAAAATTAATGAGATATGAGACCAAAATGATAAAGATAAGAAAATCAAGAGAAACTACCTTAATAAGTTAATAGTAACAGATTTTTTCTCAGACCATAACAAAACCAGTAATCATTTAAAGAGGAAGAAATAAATTGCAAACGAAAGAAATAAATAGGCTCTTGAATTGTTTGATATTTAATTTGTGAAGAAAAGTGAATCATATAAACTCATTCACAGATATTAAAATTTCTGATTTTACCACAAATTGACTTTAATCACAATGACATAAACTCATAATACATAACTGCAATGTGCACATTGATGACTAATGAGTACCTTCAATTCAAAGAACACATAGGATTAGTAACTGTGCAGGAAAATTTGAAATGCCCATATAAAAATACTTGATAGAGCTTTCTGAAATTTGACAAAACTAAAATAGATAAATAGATGAATGACCAATAATCAACTGTGAGGATGAAAAAATATTTTTTCCAGACTATCAGTAATAAACTAACACTGAGCAATCATGCTAGAGAAAAAACTGAATTATCTTTCTCTTCTCTCTACAGAAAATATTGAAAATTATTGTCATATTAAGAGATGAGTAAAGAGTACATAGCCATAAAAATGTAAGGGGAAAAAATATATAGAGCTGTGCCTGGCAATTAACTAATAAAAATATTATGTTATTTTTAAATTTTACATTATTTGTAGTATTTTTCAACTTTTAAATATTTATATTGGATTTCTTTTCTTAGTTTAAATAAATATTCACTTTTGCACCTCACTTTCTTATTTATAATTGTTATTCTTTTTCTTAGGGAGCCACCCTTACCAGATCGTATTTAAGCTTCAAGCCCTACAAAATGTGGATTTGCCCCTGTTATCATGTCCATCCACCTAATTGATCTACCTTTGTCCATTCCTGTTCTCTTCTAATCTGTACACCATGTCACATCCTAAAGGTTCTTATAAAAATTCACGTGTGATTATATTTCTCCTCTACTCCTCCAGTGATTTTTACATTAGCCTTAGGATAAAAAACAAAATCATTAAACGTAAGATCAGAGTGTTGCCTACCTCTCTTTCTCTGTTCCAACCACACTGGCTTCCTTTAGCTCTTTGAATGCACCACCTCGGGACCTTTGCTCCTACTGTGCTCTGTGCCAAGGAGACATTCTACCACCCTACTCCATCAACAAATTATCTCCTACTTAAACTTCAGCCTACCACTCAAAGTTTATTTCCTCAGGGAATCTTTGACTTGGTCAGCCCCCATCTCCTTAAATGCTCATTGCACTCTTCACTGGATCCTTCATGGCATATCTCCCTATTGTGATTACATTCTTCTGTGATTATTAGATTGCATTATCTCTTTGCCACTATAATGCAAGTGCCATGAAACAGGGACAGTGTCTCCTCAGCACTAGCCTACCATCTGGAAGAAATCTGGTGCTTTAATTATACAATCTCTGGCCTCAAATACTTTATAATCTAAACCTTGAACCAAAAATAATTATATCATTTTACAATTTGGGACATCAATGCAGTTAAAACTCATTCTTTTTTTGTGTGAGACGTCTTCCTGAAAATCCTGAAATCCAAATATATAGGAGTTAGTTATTCTACCAGCTTGCAAAATTAGCCTAGCCTGAGGCTGTCACCCAGTGGCTTGGCCATCTAGGAACCTCTGACCATATTCACAGCATGATTTTTTTTTGCAATGGAACTCTACTTTTTAAAGATTCTCTTGCCTTCTATAGACTTACTTTAAAAAAATGTAATAAAACAAAGGCAACACGTCCTTTTACATAAGCCATATAGTTGTATGTACTACATTTTGAAGTACTTCCTCGATTGTTTTTACTTTATACTACAGTGCGTTCACAAGTTTTAAAAGACTTTTTGTAAACGTAAATGGACTGAACGCACCAATCAAAAGACACAGAGTAACAGAATGGATAAAAAAGCAAGACCCATCTATATGCTGCCTACAAGCAACTCACCTCAAACGCAAAGATATCCCCAGATTAAAAGTGAAGGGATGGAAAAAGATATTTCATGCATATAACAAAGAGAAAAAAGCAGGTGTTGCAGTACTTGTATCAGACAAAATAGACTTCAAAATGAAGAAAGTAGCAAGAGATAAAGAAGGACATTACATAATGATAAACGGGTCAATCCAACAAGAAGATATAACCATTATAAATATATATGCACCCAACACAGGGGCGCCGGCATTTGTGAAACAAATACTAACAGAATTAAAGGATGAAATAGACAGCAATGCATTCATCTTAGGTGACTTCAACACACCACACACTCCAAGGGACAGATCAACCAGACAGAAAATAAGTAAAGACACAGAGGCACTGAACAACACACTAGAACAGATGGACCTAACAGACATCTACAGAACTCTACACCCAAAAGCAACGGGATACACATTCTTCTCAAGTGCACATGGAACATTTTCCAGAATAGACCACATACTAGGCCCCAAAAAGAACCTCAGTAAAATCGAAAATATTGAAATTATACCAACCAACGTCTCAGATCATAAAGGTATTAAACTAGAATTAAACTTTAGAAAGAAAACAAAAAGGCTCACAAATACACGGAGACTTAACAACATTCTCCTAATTAATCAATGGGTCAATGACCAAATCAAAACAGAAATCAAAGAGTATATGTAGACAAATGACAACAACAACACAAAGCCACAGCTTCTGTGGGACGCAGCAAAGGCAGTTCTAAGAGGAAAGTATACTGCAATCCAGGTCTATATAAAGAAAGAAAAACATTCCCAAATGAATAGTCTAAAGACACAATTACTGAAATTGGAAAAAGAACAACAAATGAGACCCAAAGTCACCAGAAGGAGGGACATAATAAAGATCAGAGAAGAAATAAATAAAATTGAGAAGAATAAAACAATAGAAAAATCAATGAAACCAAGAGCTGGTTCTTTGAAAAAATAAACAAAATAGATAAACCCCTAGCCAGACTCATTAAGAGAAAAAGAGAATCTACACACATAAACAGAATCAGAAATAAGAAAGGAAAAATCACAACGGATCCTACAGAAATACAAAGAATTATAAGAGAATACTATGAGAATCTATATGCTAGCAAGCTGGAAAACCTAGAAGAAATGGACAACTTCTTAGAAAAATACAACCTTCCAAAACTGACCAAACAAGAAACAGAAAAACTAAACAGACCAATCACCAGCAACGAAATAGAAGCGGTAATCAAAAAACTACCCAAGAACAAAACCCCCGGACCAGATGGATTCACCTCTGAGTTCTACCAGACATATAGAGAAGAAATAACACCCATTCTCCTTAAAGTTTTCCAAAAAATAGAAGAGGAGGAATACTTCCAAACTCATTCTATGAAGCCAGCATCACTCTAATACCAAAACCGGGCAAAGACCTCACCAAAAAAGAAAATTACAGACCAATATCCCTGATGAACGTAGATGCAAAAATACTCAACAAAATATTAGTAAACCGAATTCAAAAATACATCAAGAGGATCATACACCATGATCAAGTGGGATTCATCCCAGGGATGCAAGGATGGTGCAACATTCAAAAATCCATCAACATCA
>JAVSCE010005176.1:0-19006 GCA_032199065.1 Smutsia gigantea | reverse complement strand
ACTTGTTCACAGATTTTCATTTTATATAGAAAATCTGAAAAAATTGACTGCAGTAAGACTGCAGGATACAAGGTTAAAACACAAAAGTCAATAATTTTCCTACATACCAGCAATGAGCAAGTGGAATTTGTAACTAAAAACACAATGCTATTTATCTTAGTACCTCCAAAAATGAGTTACTTAGGTATAGTTCTAAAAAATATGTACCAGATCCATATGAGGAAAACTAAAAAGTTCCAATGAAAGATATTAAAGAAGAAGTAAACAAATGGGGAGATATTCCCATGTTCAAGAATAGAAGACTCAATGTTGTCAAGATGTCAGTTCTCAATTTGATTTATTAAGTCATACAATCCCAATCAACACTGCAGCATTATCTCATGGATATTGACAAACTGACTCTAAGTTTATATTGAGAGGGAAAATGCCCAGAATAGCCAACTCAATTTTGAAACAGAAAAACAAAGTTAGAGGACTGACACTGTCCAACTTCAAGCTATAATAATCAAGAAATTATGGCACTGACCAAATAATAGACATATAGACCAATGGAACAGAGTAGAGAGCCCAAAAATAGACTCACATAAATATAGTCAACTGATCTTTGAAAAAGGAACAAAGGCAATACAAACGAGCAAAGACGATCTTTTCAACAAATAGTGCTAGAACAACTGGACAGCCACATGCAAAAAAATGAATCTAAACACAGACCTTACACTGTTCACAAAAATTCACTCAAAATGGATCATATACCTAAATCTATAGAACTCCTAGAAAATAACATAGGAGAAAAAACCTAGATGGCCTTTGGTGTGGTGATGTCTACTTAGACACAACACCAAAAACATCTATAAAATAAATAATTGATAAGCTGGACTTCATTAAAAGTAAAAACTTCATTTTGGTAGCAGACAATGCCAAAAGAATGACTAGACAAGATGCAAACTGGGAGAAAACATTTGCAAAACACATCTGGTAAAGTGTTTATCTAAAATACACAAAGGACTCTTAAAACTCAACAATAAGAACATGAACCCAATTTTAAAGTGGACAAAACACCTCACCAAAGTAGATATACAAATGTCAAATAAGCATATAAAAAGATGCTCAAAATTTTTTGTCATTAGGAAAATGCAAATTAAACCAACAATGAAATTCCACTACAGACCTATCAGAACAACCAAATCCGACATGCTGACAGTAACAAATGCTGATGTGAAGCAGTAAGAACTCTCATTCATTGTTGGCATGAATACAAAATGGTACAGCCAGTTTGGAAGACAGTTCTGCAGTATCTCACAGAACTAAACATCTTAGTATACACATCCAGCAATTACACTCCTTGTTAGTTAGCCAAGTGAACTGAAAATTTATGTCCACACAAAGCCCTGCACAGATGTCTGTGGCAGCTTTCTTCATTCACTGCCAAAATTTAGAAGCAACCAAGATGTCCTTCAGTAGGTAAATGGATTGACTGTGGTACACCCAGACCATGGAAATCTATTCAGCACTAAAAAGAAAGGAACTACCAAGCCATGAAAAGACATGAGTACCCTTACATGTTTGTCATACTGCCAAGTGAAAGAAGCCCATCTGAAAAGGCTACATATCATTTGATTCCAGTTACATAACATTCTGGAAAAGGCAAAACTATGGAGAGTAAAAAGATCAGTGGTTAGCTGGGGTTAAGGGGAAGAGAGGGACGAATAAGTGGAGCACAGGGATTCGGGGGGGGCAGCGAAGCTACTCTGTACGATATTATATTGGTGGATATGTGTCATTCATTACACATTTGTCCAAGCCCATAGAATGTGTGGCACCAAGAGAAAACCCTAATGTAAACTGTGAACTTTGGGTGCTAATGACATGTCAATATAGGTTCATCAGTTGGAACAGATTGGACCAGTGTGGTGTAGGCTGTCGGCACTGAGTGACGTGGGGGTTGGGGAGGGGAGGCTGGGGCAGAGGTCACACAGCAACTCTCTTGTACTTGTCACTCAATTTTGATGTGTACAATCCTTTAAAAAAAAGTTTATTAATTTTAAATAATAATGTAGATTAGTATTTTACTGACATGGAAATAGACTATGTTGTGGCATGTACAAACAGTGTATAGGATCCCAGTTTGCTTAATAAAATATATACGTTCATAAGAAACACAAAACAATGTAAAGAGGTGATACTATGAGAGTCAAGGTAGTGGTTACTTTGGAAGGGAGAGAGGGATGTAGTTAGGATGGGCCACATGGAGGGTCTGCTCAAGTGGCAGCAGAGTTCTATTTTTTCACCTGCATCTTATTTATAAGGTGTCTTATAAATGATTCACTGAGCTTGAGGTTCCCCAGGTCTGGCTTCAGATACACAGTATCAGCATCATCTGTAACTTGTTAGAAACGCAAATTTCCGACCCCAGTTTAGAGCTCCTGAATCAGGAACTCTCCCGATGAGACTAGCAATCTGTGCAGTGACGGTTGCTCCAGGTTTTCAAATATATGCTAAGTTTGGGAAGCCCGCACTGAGCCTCTATATTTGTTCCGTGTTCTCTGCTGATTCTCTGTTGTATTTTTCAATAAGAAGGTTAAAAGACTTTTTAAAGTTGCAGAGTAATGAGTTTTTAAAAACGTAATGGGGGCCTTCTGTTATATACATTGATACAAGTTTTATATATTGATGCAATGAAATACGAAATGACATACATCAAACCCTTAGCATTGATTGATTAACACAGGAATGTGGAAATAAAAGAAAGAATTTAACTTCTTTACATTTCTATTGCTGAGTTTTAATTTGAGTTGAATATCACTTCTGTAACTTGAAGGAGTTATAAGGTTTAAAAGATCAAGAACACAAAAACTAAAACTTAAACTTACACATTTTCTAAGTTGTGTTTCCTGGAGCACTAGTGTCCCATTCAATGTTAGTAGTTGTTCCAATTAAAATGTTTAGTAGACAAGTAAAATACAAAGAATATCTTGGATTTTCAAAATGCAAAACAATAATTCAAATATAAGAATTCCCACATGTTTAACCCCCACCCAGTGTTTTTGCAGGTTTTTTTAATCTATGAATGCTTCTTCCCAAAATTCCTATTAACATATATCCATGGTGTGTTGGAACCAACTTGGACAGAGATCCAACTGTGGACATCTCTTCCCAAGTCTGTGCTCAGTGACATTGGGTTTGGTAGTTTGAAATTAGCCATGGTGGGAGTATTTACATGATTGAAATCAGCAGACACTACAAATCAAAATTCCATCTACCCCCAGAGCTGGTTAACATTTTTCAAAGCACAAGGCCAGCAGACTCAACATTTCATAGGACCCAAGGAAATTCTGCTTTACATTTCTCCCTTTGTCAGGTTGTTCTTAATAATTTTCGATTAGTTATGTTCTTCATTATAATCTATAAGCAAAGCAAAATTTTATTACTCCTGGCATACTAACATCTATCCATTAAAAATTTTTTTAAACATTAAAAAGGTTAGGAAAGAGTAGAAGTTGGGAGAGCAAAAGAAGTTGAAAGATACCTCCTGCATATTGCTATACAGATGTAGAAAACTGAGGGCAGAACAAAACATTTCTACTATTTCCAAAGCATCAGGAAGACACAATTTTAATTTTTTATGTGTATGGGACACTTGTTTTCTTAGGAAGTATTAGGTTCTAATTTTTTTCTCCAACCACAACCGCCACTAATCCCATCAGGTGGAAATAGCTCCATCTCCCCATGGGACACTGTATGAAAGTAGTTCTAGATTTGTGTTCTAGGGCTGAGATGACCTATGTCCTAAAGGATGTTGTCACATCTAGGTTGAACCAGTAAGCAACTTCCTCTGTCAGATCAGTTTGAAATACATTTCCAGTGAACACCATTCTACTGGCACATACGTCATTCCTTTAGCCTCTCTCAGCTACTTTTACACAGACTCTGAACAGTACAGCCACAGAAAGGTGGGACAGGGGCCAGTGGCTGGAGATTTTTGAACAGGTGCTGGCAAGCAAGAGTGTGACAGTAGCATCCATCCTTATAATGGGAGATTTACAGTATTCCTTAACCTTACAACAAATGAGACAGATTTACATAACCAAAGTCCCCCTACCAAGCCTGGGTTGCTGGCAGCCACCCTCCTTAAACAGAATTAGAGCACATCCCACAGAGAAACTGTAACATACATCCATGAGAGCAGAAGTGGGAATCGCAGCAGAAGGCAAACAAACCCTGGTGCCCAGGAACACTGTGGCCTGGTGACATACAGTAATTTTGAGCCCAAAGCTTAAAGCAAGACTCCAATTCCTCATCCATGGAGTCATGCATACCAGAATTACAGGCTTGCATGCCATAGGCTTCTGAGTGAAAGAGGAAACTCCAATTGTGAATTGTACCATGGGCTTTCCTCACACACAGTGGTAGAAACAGACCATGAGTTCAACCAGAATCCTCATGGCTATGTGACCATTCAACAGCCATTTACTGATACACAGAAAGTCACAGTGACAGTGGATCTAAGCTATGCTACCATGTTGATAAGGGCATTCACATCATCGTTGTATTTATATCATTTTAATTTATAAGACACTACATCATATTTACATTTAATTCTAGGGAAAATTAAATAAACAGTGAGTTTTTATAATTCAGTCCCTCATAGCATATGTATGCGTTCATGCACACACACAGAAACTAGGAAGATAAGTGTTAGAAAAAGCCAAGCCCGTTTCTAGTTTCTAGTCATATCTTCCACTGTCAAAATGTCTCGTACTTGAAAAAGCTCCATTTGCTTTCAGTAATTATTCTGGATATCTCCGTGACAGGTGAGCTTCAAACATCTTTTCAGGCATATGTGAGAAGCATACATCATTCTTATTTCATAATGAGACCCACGGGAGTTGAACATTCTCGAAGTTGACCACTATCATTTCCTACCAGAACTTACCTCTTTATCTGACTATTAAAAACATAGCTGTCCACATCCACATTTCAAATGAAAGAGAATGTTCTTATCTTGATATTTTGCCCTCATCTTAATATCTACCACTTGGACACTTTTTCCTTATACTTTATTTCCATTATTTTATATGTTTCACACAACAGCCTTGTGGAGTAGACAACTTACAGATAAGGATACTGAATTTAGAAAACTTCAAGAACTTGTCTAGATGCATGGTTAGCCAGCAGTAGAGCCAAGATTTTAACTGCCTTGCTACAAAGCTGTTGAGTGTTCCCACTTCAGTGTTCTCCTTCCACCTGACACTAACATTCACTCTGCTCCTCTTCCTTCTTGCTTCTTTGATTTTTTTGAGTCAGCAGGACATAAGCACTGTATTCCAACCATTCTTGTGAAAATTGAGAACAGGAAAATAACCATCCACGTTTGTTTCTTATTGGGCATTCCTGCTGGGAGTGAACCCAACAAAAAAGGTCTGAATCGCCTCTCAGATTCTCTTCCGAGAATGTAGTTCCGAGGAAGACGGCCATTATTACTGCGCTGTAACTGAGACGAGCTGACTTGTGTGCTGTCTCTGTGAGATCTGCCCTGGCACTCACATTTCCTGGCCCTCCACTTGATGAATGTTGGCACGGCACAGTGCCTATTGCTTGCAGGAGTCTTAATGAATGATTGCATTCTGATTGACTTCTAGTCCAGGCCAAATGCTGAATATACTCCCAGTACCCAGCGGCTCCTCCATTAATGTGGGACTGAGTTTTACATGTAGACTAAAGCCCCTGATAAATTTAATGTTAGATAGTCACAAACATGCACACCATCCAATGTGACTTTGGTATGTAGTGAGGCAGCAGGTTGTAATACACCATGTATCAATGTAACTATTTCAGTAGAACTACCAATTGAAGTCACTTTGAATTGATCTTTGAATGTGCTGGGACAAATTTATGTGTTGGTTTTGTTCTGTTTTGTTTTTTTTTTAATCTCCATGAGGTTATTTTGTTCTTAATAAAATGTATCTTCATTTCTCCTCTCTAAGCTGTCTTCTGCCAAAATCAGGGTAACAAACTGTTCTCTTCTCCTCATATCTTTATATCCCTGTGCGTCTCAAAAGCTCACCCAAAAAGTTACATCCAGTGAAGTCGGAAGGCCAGAGGCAAAACAATCAACTTGTTCTATTCATGCATCTGTAAAGCAGTTTGCACAGTGGAACAACCGGGATCTCTAAATTCTCTCTAAGCCTGTACACCATCTCCTTATAGTTTGCAAAGACTATTATAATTCACCTTGACCAAATTGTTTAATAAATTAAACATGAATTTAAAAAGCAAAAAGAATTACCTGATTTTACATATATAGTAATATATTCAATACATAATCATAGACATATACGTAGACTTTTATATATAAAATATTACAGATCTCTCTCTTGCATGCTCTCTCTCTCTCTCCTCTCTTTCACATATTTATCAGTGACAGTTTGAATTTGACAGTTTGTAGGTGGGAACATGCGTATAAGCATTGGCATGGAGCACCCATTCATTATGAAAAGCAATCTCCCTACCTGACAATAAGTCAAACACCAGAAGAAATATCAGAAAGGAAAGTGAGGATGAAAACTCAAAGCCCTGACGAATCACTGCTCTAAGAGTGTTTTCTCAATTTGCTGATGGTCTGTTTCTCCAGATTAATAGTAATCCGATACCATATGTTTAGTTCAACCCCTACAGCTTTAATGCAGGCCTCTTTCAGACTCAGGCTGCTTGGTCAGTGGCTTCAGCTGCTCTGGGCAGCGTTTGGATTTCTCACAAGAATTGTTACAGTAACTCTGAAACTAACTGAATTTCTTAGATGAAATTTTAAGCTAAGGGCTTTTATTGCTTCACTAGGGCATCAGACAGCCAAAGAAGCCAACAATATTCAAACATATTTATATTTATTTAGATAAATGATCAGGGCTTATAAATACTTTTGGACAGTTTATAGAGAAGTTTGAGAAACTGCCAATCTAGTATGATATTTATATTTATGTGTCCAAGTTAAATGTTTCAGCATTTTTTTTTTACTGATAATTTTATTTGTATGTTTCAATAGTAGCAAAACGATGATGGGATCTCAAATGCTTAGGAAAATAATATTCTCTGTAAATTTCATCATAGATTAAAGCCTTTTCATTGAAACACTGCTGTTTGTTTTGAGGGTGATTAAGATGTCACATACAAGTAAGCAAAAGACAAAATAAGAGGAAGAAAACCACAGGACCTACCTTATGAAAAATGTGCCTAATTAATTTTTAATAAGCAAAAGAGTCAATCAAGTAGATAGGCAAGTACACATCTAGAGAGGGCATTGCTTAGAGCTCTCTGGAAAACATCAAATATTCTTAATTTATAAGGAAAAATGATTTTCCATGCTGTTTAGATTTTTTCTGATCATTGTTTTTTTCCCATGTGAGGACAGATCATTGCATGGCTTTCTCTGAAGAGCTTTGAACTTCATAATTTGATCTTAGGGAAAGGAAATGGTGTGTAGTGGTCTGAAGAGGACAGTAACATTTGAGTCTTGCTATAGCCCCCTCTTATCTTTGCTAGTTTCCCCTTCTGTGTGACTGAAATATCTATATCTGCCAAATATAAATTTACACCATTTGTAAGTCTTTAGGGAGTCCAGTAAGTTGTTAAAAAATTATTACTTCTTAAAATATGTTTTAAAAGTGAAACATTCCCTAAAACGAAAAACCGGAGCTCCTATACGAAGCAATCTAGTTTACAATTATTATTAAAAATATAGAATAGGCAAATAGGTAACCTCTAATGAAGGTCTCTGGCTTTCAATACTTTAGTATTTCTGGAGTCTGTATTTATTCTTCAGTGGAAACTCTATCTAATTGCTAACATTTTCTGAATGTCTATGTATAGTTTTTAACTGATAACTGAAAAAAGCACAAATGTATCTGACACGGGAGTGACTTTCTCCCACATTGGTAACTTAGAATTTTGTTACCTGTACCTCTGGTGTCAGGCCTTCTTTCTGTGAGTCACACCCCGAATTCAACTTTCAGAACTCTGCTACTTGCCAGCTCAGTGTGTTAACCTTTCCCAGCCTATTGCTGGCTTCTTGGCAGAACGTCAAGCCTGTCCAGGCAGGGCGTCAGACCGGTCCAGAATAAACTAGCTTGATCGAAGAAACACGCCAGTGCAAAAACAGCAAGATCCTCGTTAATTTTAATTAACAGTTCCAAACAGTTGCACAACAAGGTCATTTTCCCTAAATGAATTATTAGAGATGGTATAAGAGGTAGACTTTTCCAAGGACTATTTTTAAATCCCAGAGTTGGCAAAACCGTCCCAGGGAATAACCATCTTTCTGCATCAGTCCACTGTCTTAAGGCTAAACCAAATATTCCCTGAAAACATTGACATTATGGTGTATACCTTCAAACAACCCCCCACCCCAAAGAAAGCAAATGGGCAAAGATTTGAATACTTCACCAAAGAAGATAGGTTGTAAGTTAAATGCATGAAAAGATGTTCAGCGTCATTTGTCACTAGGGAAATGCCTTAAAACTACAATGATATACCACTAAACACTTACTAGGATGGCTAAAAAATAATTTTTTTAATACCTAATTCTGGTGAGAATGTGGGGCAATTAATGGTGAGAATGCAAAATGATAAAGTCAGTTTCTACAACAGTTTGGCAATTTTTTTTTAAGTTAAACACACAGTAAGAGTCAGTAATCTGACTCCGAGGTATTTACCAAGTGAAATGAAAACCTCTGTTCACACAAATACGTCTATGCAAATGCTTAGAGCAGCTTTCTTTGTAATCACCAAAACTGGAAATGGCCCAAAGGTCCCTCAGCTAGGGAATGGATAAACAAACCATGGCACAGCCAGACAATAGAATACTACTTAGTAAGTGAAAGGAATGAACTGTTGATACTTGCAACAACTTGGGTGATTCTCAAATGCATGGTATTAAGAAAAAGGTACCAAACTCAAAAGCCTCTAAATAGTATGATTCCATCTACATGTCATTCTTGCAAAGGCAAAACTATAAGGAAATGAATTAAATCAGTGGTTGCAAGAAACTGGAAATGGGGAGAGGGGCTTACATTCCAAACTCCCCCATGACCCTTTGCAGTGATAGAAGTGTTCTATATGTTGATTGCGATGATGATGGTTACATGGCTGTATATGTTTGCCCAAACTTGCAAAATGCTGTACTATACCAAGTAAATAGGGAAAAAACATTGTGGGTGGGGGTGGGGGTTTACAAAAATAGGAAGAAGGCAGAGGATGAAATTAGAGCCATTGAGGAAGGGTGAAGTACAGTAGAGCTAGGGATGTGGGCAACACAGGCAGGGTAACAATTCCTAGGTCCTATGTCTGCCATTTGTGATCTTAGGCACTTGATGTAGTTGGTTTCTTGAGCAAACTGCATTCTCTCAGCCTCCATATCTTCTATGAAATGCAGATACAACACCCACTTCATGGGGTGGGGAGGGCTGTATTCCTAAATGAGAAAATGTATATGCCTCGTCTTAGCACAGTGTTTGACACATAATGATCGTTTGAAGTGAATGAGAGCTGTAGAAGACGCTCCTGTTCTATGTCAGATCCTGAGGTCCCCTCTGATTTCAGCCACACATGGGGTGGACAGATTTGTGTGTCAGACTCATGGCGCACTGACAGCCTCCCATCTCAGCAGGTGCCTCTGACATTCCTGTGTTCCATCCCAGGTCCTGGGGACACTGCTGGGCCAGCTGAAATTGCCACTCGGGAATGTAGGAGAGTTAAGATCCCTGAAGAACCCTCAAAAATAGGGGATAGAAAACAGCTTCTTGTCCTTCAGGAAAATTATGGCAGCTCTAGAAGCATAGAGGCCCTTTGCTCACAGCCGTGACCATAAGAACATGCCCTCATGTTGTCTTCCTCTTCCTCATCTCATACTCCTGACGCCTTCTCTCTAGCTACTGAGATCACCTCTCAAGCTGCACCCCAATGGCCCATTTCAGGTTCTGCTTTCAAGAGAACCCAAACTGAGACAACAGCTTTTACCAGAAAGTTGCATTTTTAAACCTGATATAATGACTAAATGAAACATCCATTCCTCATGCCCCCCCATAAATCCCTTCTTCAATAAATGCTATTCATGTTGTGATTTGTAAGTTGCTAAGGATCTGCATCCATAGTCTCATACTCTACCACCTCACCCAGCTGTGGAGTGCAGAACTGACGGATGTGGCCTGTGGCTTTGTGTCATGATCCTAGTCCACGTTGGGTTCCTCCACTCTGTGCCACCCAACAGAAAATCTGTGCTTTCAGATGGGTCCTACCCCTGTTCTTCTATCTCCAATCCCCACCTCTCCTCTGGTGCCTAGTTTCTTCCCATTACACCACCATTATATCAATGATCTACTTTGTGAAATGGGCTGGGCCAAGCCCATGGGCTTCTGCAGGCACAGACTCAGCTTCAGTGCTCCACAGGAAGCCTTCACCGTCCATATAATATCAGAACACAGGGAGGATTCAAGTAGAAACTGCTGAAAGAGTAAACACAGGCAGAGCACGACCCTGCCCCATCCCAAGAAATGAATGCTTCAAGGTTTTCCAAACATCTCCTTTTGTTGTTTCTCTACTACTCAATCTCATTCATGGTTATTTGGAAAACAGCTTGCAGCTATTTTCAAAAACTATTTAAACTATAAAAGAAAATTGAACCCAAGACTGTGTAGCAAATAAGTACCATTGTAACAAGATTTAACGAACACAAAAGAGGTCTTGAAATATTGTTGTATCCTTTAAAATGAAATTATTATCTATATATGGCACTACACATCTGGTTATGATACCAGGCTGTGCTGTAGATGATTTTATAGCTTATACCATTGCTGTCTGATAGAACAAGAACCCGTGATGGTGATGGAAATGTTCTTAATCTGCACTCACCATTGAGCCTTTGAAATGTGACTAGTGAGACGGAGGGACTGAACTTTTAACTTTATTAAACTTTAATTAATTTAAATGTAAATAGCCACATTTGGCCACTCTCTCATATTGTATTGAACAGGCCTATAGTTTCATCACCAATTATCACAGAAATTAAACTTCTATCTCCTAAGAGGATTCTTTTTTTAATTGAAGTACAGTTGATATACAATATTATACTGGTTTCAGGTATACAACATAGTGATTCAACAATTACATTACTAAATCCTTACCACTATCAATGTGGTTACCATCTGCCAACATACAAAGATATTATAATATTATTGACTGCATTCCCTATGCTGTGCTTTCATCCTGATGACTAATTTATTTTATAATTGGAAATTGATACCTCTTTATCCCTTCACCTATTCTGCCCACCCTCTCTTGCCCCCTATCCCTCTCCCCATGGCAACCAGCAGTCCATTCTCCTTGTTTATGAGTCTATTTCTGTTTTGCTTGTTTGTCTGTCTTGCTTTTTAGATTCCACATATAATTGAAATCATATGGCACTTGTCCTTCTCTGTCTGATTTATTTCACTTAGCATAATACCCTAAGAGGATTCTTTTTTGTTGTTTTGTTATTTAGTTGGAATTGGAAGAATAGGATTTTCCTGGGGAATGCTGGTACTTGAATTTTAATCCCGTTGAGTATAATTATTAATGTATACAAAAACTTTCATGTTTTTAATTTTTTTTAATTTATCAACAACCCAAGAGCTATGAACAAGTCCTATTTCTTTTTAAAATGTTTCGGGAACATAAACAAACAAAAACTAAAGGGCTTTTGAACAGGGACACTTTCCTCAAAAACTGAATATATGGTCAAAAACCAGTCTGTATATACTCTTTGGCTCCCTTAGGGAGAATAGTGTTTAGCAGGTTATTAGATAAATCTAACCCTCTCATATGATTTTGTTTCTCTAAATTTGGGAATATCAAGAATCCCCAAAAGTACCCTGTCCTGCCCGTATCATTGTTGAAAGCCTGAAGGCATTAATATTTTTTTTAGACCACCTAGCTATTTGGAAGCTATCAGAAAGCAGGAAACTGATAACATCAAGGAACTTGTGGTCAATAAAAATATACAGTCTAAAACAAGGTCTTAATCCCTGTTCACTGAAGCTGTACTTTCAGATGTCAAGTGACTTTATAATTACAGTTCATGCATCTTTACTCAGCCACTTTTCTCTATGCACTCTCAGAAACATCAGATCGTATTGAAGGTAATTTCCTTCCCAAATCCCTCTCCTTCCTGGCCTTCCCATAGCTGGTGCTATCTCTGTTTCAGTCCTCCCTCTCTGACCAGCCTTTATCCTATCCTCTGCTTGTTTTTGCTTCTGCCTACCACATTAGCCAGGTGTTCTCCTTAGCCTTCCACACTTCTCATTGTGTGTCTCTTGTAGACAGAATGTGTCCATCTCTACAATTCAGCTGTGAGCTCTAGGTTGGTGATGCCCATACATTTCAGGTTATTTTCTACAACTCTTTGTGCATAGACAGCTCACTGTTACCTCCTTCTAACATCTATAGAACTTGACTCATCACCTGCCTCCCATAAACAGGTCCTCATCCTGACAGGTGTCTAGACCACGATCAGATTCATCATTGATTCTTCTTTTCTCACTCCTGATAGTGAAAAGAAGTTCTTACCACCACCACTTGATGTCTGTTCCAAGACAAATGCAGTCTTCTCATTAGTCTAACTCCACCTTTCCTCCCTTCAACCCAACTTGTACTGTCCATATGAATCTTCCAAAATTACTTTCAAATCACTTCTCTTATCCAAAGCTTCCATGGGTTACCATGATTTACATACTTGCAAATCTAAACCCTTCAGCTTTGCACTCAAAAGCCTTATTCCTGACATGAGCCACACCTTCTCTACTACTCCTTCCTTTCTAATATTCTGTTCCTCCATCTGGACTGCAGCTTCTCACTTCTAAGTTTTTGCTCAAAGAGCTTCTTCTGGACCTCTGTGCAGAACGCTTTTTCCCCCTCACACTGTCTATCCAATTCTGGCTCATTTTAGTTCCTGGCTCAATCCACATTCTCCACGTGACCCTTCTGATCTTCAAAAACAAATAATGGCCACATCACTCATGTGTCATTTATTGTTAGTTGACTGTGGGGTGTGTGTATCTGTGCATGAAAGTCAGAATACATGTAAAACATTTAGAATGGTCCCTGGCACATAATAAGTGCCAATAACTATTAGCAATTGTATGATTATTTTTATTACTACTGCTAAAATTATTATCACAAATGATCTACCAGTGATCTACAGAGAGTAGCAAAATGTCTTGAAATTAGTATGTGCTCAGTAAACACAAATCCTGTAAAGTAATTGCCATGCATGGATGCTTTGTAAAGTAAATCAGAGAAGCATAGAAAGAAGAGAGTGATGGAAAATAGATTTTGCATAGAAAATTCTTTTATGAAAATATTTACCCAGTTTGTGTATACATCCAAATTATAATATATTTAGACTCTTCTCAGAGATAACAGCCCTCCTCCTACCCATCTGTCATGTCAGGTTGCACTGAAAAAATGCTAATTTACCTTTATGATATACCATTTGACAATATCTGGTTTCAGATATCACACGGAAGGTTGCACATCAGTGAATCAAATTTGAATCCATATTGTCAACTTCATATTTAGAATAAAATTATGTTGCATCTTTTATATAAACTTTAAAGTTTTATATCAAACAAGTACGTGCATATAACTTGAAAGGAGAAGATAAAAGCAAGGCAAAGGAAGACATTATTATCTTATTGGCTGTGAAATTACTGAACCAACTCAGTTGATTTATGGAAGAAGGTTTAAGCAGCTTCAGGTGAACTTCTGCAGTGCAACTTCTAGATACCCATTCCATGAATTCATTAATTAAAAGGAGCATTCTTTTCATTCTAATTATCTCAGCTATGCATGTTAAATATGCTAAAAGCTAAACACAAGCAATAATATTCCTGTCATTTTTTTCATCTGCCAACTCCTCAGAAATAATTTACCTATATTGAGAGAAGTAATTCTTCACTCAAAATGATTTTTACCAATACAAAGGAAGCAGCATGAAATGAAAATTCATATAACAGTCATTCAGTACAAAAATAGAACTAAAAGAGAATTAACAGCAATTTAGTTCAATACAAAGAGGAAAATTACCTATGTTTACTTTAATTTCACAGGATAAATACATATTTCAGATTTGCCATATTCTTAAGGGTTTTTGTTTAATTTTAGAAACAAATTTTATTGTTATGAGGAGTATTGGAGATTTAATTTTTTGAATCAAGAATATCAATTTTGAATATATTTGAATCAAAAATGTATCAACATGATTTCTGACCCCTAGAATCTACAAGAGAGGCAAAGAGTCACAGACATGGGGAGCAGCTTCAAGCAGTATAAGATTCAAATGGGAGTTCTCTACGGTGCTACAGTAAGAGGAGAGTGTCACAGTTTTCTGGGCACGGAGAGGGAAAGACTTATTCTAAGAACATCCTCAGTCCCTAATGCTAACTAGCTAGAGAGTTGGGTGGGTGGATGGGTGGATGGATAAGTGGGTGGATGAGTGGATAAAAACAAAGTTTATATATATATATATATATATATATATATATATAAAAGTCACCTTGGTTCATCCATGAATTTTCCCAGCCTCTTAATGTTTTGTGTCACTGAGTAACAGTAGCTAAACACAGTACAATAACACAGCTTACTGAAGAAGGCTGCAAACAGACACAGTACTATACCCAAAAAACTGCCACTGCCTTGGAAGTGCTCGTTGGGAACTTTTTCTCCTTTTATGCATTTTGTACCAAGCCTGAAACTCCTCTTCAAACTGCAACTTATCTCTTCTCTCTTATCTCCATAATTCAGACATTTCAACTCTCTCTTACATTCACTTCCATCTAGCTATTCATCTGTTTTTTTCCCCCACAATGGTGACATCTAAAATTTATTGTAGCATTACTTTTTAAAGAGTATTGCTTCTATTTTTAACTAAATTAATGTTAGTAATTAGGACTGTTATTTTTTGTTATGCACTGGTTATAAAGTTGTATGGGTTTGGGATGAACTGTCCCAATTCTATATTCCCATTAGGCTTTGTTATTTTTTAGAGATGATTTTGCTGAGCATGGTGTCTTTCAGGAAAGCATATATCATATTATAGCATAAGAAATGTCTGTATGCTGTTTCAGAATTTCTCAATAAAATATTTCATCCTTAACCTAAAAACCATACTGCCTATGTTCACATTTTAATCCATCACACAATTTGTTTTTAAGGTCCTCTGAAGGCATTTAGAAATTTTCATTCCTTTTCCCCACAACCTTATCTAGCCCTGGACTGTGGAAAAACCTTCCACATTTACAGGTGAGCTATGAATAAATCTGTGTTAATACTGAGGGGTACTAATAAAAGGGTGACCATCAGAAATCATTTTTTCTCAAAAGTATTATTTGATATGAATTGGTTATTAAAATTTTTTATTCTACCAGTAATTCATGATTTACAATGTTCTACCTATCTAATGCCAGCACTGTGCCTCATCTCTACTATTTCATTGCACAAGACTTCTTTTAAAAGATAAAAGGGTTTTGCTCACCTGTCATCTTTCTTTTCTTCATTCCCCATGTTGGCCTCCATCATGTGGACTTTGGGATGCTAGTCACCTGCCTGCTATCTTCCTGACATATTTTTGCAAGTATTTTTGGCATATCACTGTACACCAAGCTTACCCTTTCTCTCACATAGGCTGCATACTTTAGCACTTGCCCCTTCGATTGAACTCTTCCATCTGTCTTGTAAGCAATTAATTCCCTTGACAAAAAAAAGAAATAGGCATGAGTGGTAGTTTTTCTTATATCGGTTTTTAATACCTCAAGAGCATGCCTTGGTCCAATTCTTTTGATGTTTTATTCTTTTTATTTTATTTTGTTTTGTTTTTTCAGATCAATAGGGTTTCTTTTCCTAATTGGAGGACTAGAATGTAGAACATAAATCCAGTTTTGGAGTTCACATGCTTTTCCACATTTTACTCACTAGGTAGTCAAGATATTTAACTTTCCTGGGCCTCATTTTCCTCACGTGGGCATATTTAAATGTGTAAGTATACATGAAGTGGTGATAACATTGCCAAGCATTTAATGAGACTAAAAAAAGTGTATGTTGCTATCCCTATGACTATTATCTTCCCATAATACTGCTTCTATGCCATGTCATTCCTTGATGCTCTTACATATTTTCAGGTATTGAGAAGTATACTTTAGAGTTTTACATACTACGATGTGGCAAATCAAAAACAAAATCTTTAACATCTTTAAAACACACACACAGCAAGAAGATTTTAAAATCCTGCCAGCCTCTACCACACTAACACCTTGACTAAGAGCTTAATACATTAGACCCTTAGTAAACAGGAATCTCACATCCTTGGTGGATTCTCCCAAGATAGCCATCTAATAATCTGTAATGTGAGGAAATATGAATTTAAATTACACTACAGAAGGGAACTATGTGTGAGAGTAAAACATTTCACTAAATCATTTTTCTCTGAGAAAATATTTCCTGTCCTGTGCCAAACAATGCAAGTTGTTGAAGGTACAGAGATGAACAAAAAAAATCACAGTTCTTGTGGTCTGAGAGTTTGTAATCTGGTGGAGAATACATACAAAGAAAACAATGTAGCATAAATGCTAAAAAATGACTAACCCAGTTTCATGAGAGTACTTGGGAAGGGCAGATACATTGAACCTAGTGGTCAGGAAAGGCTTCCAGGGGTCAAACAATCTAAATGGAGTCTTACTTACAGGGTAAGTAGGAATTAGTCAGTACAAGTCTAGGTAAGAAGTTGTCAAAGCAAAGGGAATAGAGTATGAGAAGTCTACTGTATCTATTAATGGCCACAAGGACTTAATTGTTCTTTTTGCCCTCATTTATCCCTCCACCACAAAAAGGGAAGATGTGTTTGCTATATATCCATCTCCCAGAAAAGTGCATACGCAGTGATATACAATAAGAACCCTGAATATTTGTGGAATTAATGAATACATTTCAACACAGCTCTGTTATTTTCTCCTAATAGCTTCTAAGCAGGAAATCTGGTTAGTTTAATCTGATGATTAAACTTGAGGGTTTGCAGTAGTATCATCTATGCATGTCAAGGATCTACTGCACAAGTAATAGTACATGACATCTTCATGTTTAAATCAAAAGCTATGGCTTACCTTCCAGTGTAGGGTAGACAATAAATATTATCCATATAAAAATGATATTAATATTTCTTATCTTTCCATGAGCTTTGTAAACTGCCGTTATGATTCAGCTCTGCAGATATATGTGCGTGTGTTTAAATGCTTGTACACTGGTATTTAGTGCATTTTTCAATTGTCTTCCCATCTCAATCATAGAAAAAATAAAGAAAAGGAACCCCCAAAGTCTTAGATGCTGCAGAAAAAATTACATTCAATATTGGGTTAAATGCAATAATTTTAGCTCTAGGTTCAGGAAAAACATTTTTCCAGGGCCCCTAAGTGGGTCCTAGATTCTTTCTGAGACTGTACAGTAAAGCACTGGATTGAAGTAAACCTAGTGAATGTTAAAGGTAGACAAGCTCAGTTCTAGGAATCAGTAATTCTGATGCAAACACAGAGGGGAAATTGTGAAACAACTTTATTTCTCGCAGCCTTCCACATTCCCTTTCAGAAATCTTTGCCTTCTCACTGGCCAAGCTAAACCTCATTCTGTCCCCACTTAAGGCTAATCTTCTCAGGTGATACCTTAAGCCCTCAACCTGTCTCTTTATTCTCTTTCAAAAGCTCAGCTAGATAGGAAACTTCATTTCTGTGTATTTGGATTGTTCATGAAAGGCAGTCTGACCCCATAAAGAGCACAGTTGAAAGCCCAATTCAACCAGCTACATGCTATGCAGTCCTGGGCAAGTTCCATCAGCTCTCTGAAGCTGATTCCTCATCGGTTATGACAGTGTGCTTTATTAAAAAAAAAAGCCCAGTTGCTATCCCATGGGGAAAATGTAATCAATAATTCCATACTGGAGGGTTAATGATTAAAATACTCAATGCATCCTTCCAGAAATATCCATATGTTCAAAGGACACAAGGCCAAAGGAAGAGAATGCTTGCAGGAGATTTTCTGGCATCAGTAGGAGAATTGTGAGTATAAGGACTTACACAGGGAATTTTCACCCACACCTCATGGGCAGTTACTTATTCCACCTATTCCCACTAGTATAATGTGGTGCATATAGAAGGTGATTAACCAACAGAAACTTCTAGATAACTAAGTGGTTCCAGCCCAGTTATTAGACCAGGATTTAGCCCAGAGCTAAGCATGTCCTAAGTGCTTGATTAATTTCTAACTGAATGAAATTGACCACTGCCTTACATATTTTAGTGTGCAGTTCCCTTTTGAGTGTATTTGTACACTTTTGATAGTGCTACCACTTATCCTTAAGACTACAATTCATACATGGTTTTCTCATTTTCACATCTCTGAAATCAGAATACATCTTAGGATTTATTTAAATTAATTAGTCACTCTTGTCATTCTTGGTGGTACATAATGGAATCTCAGATTTACTAAAATGTTAACATATATAGAATTTCAAACAATGAGTATTCAGTAAGTCCTGACTGAAGGTCAAACAGAAAATATGCTGTCTAGTGAACCACAGTGATCTATTTTGCTTCTTGGGTGTTCAGTATCTAAGCATCAACTATAAGAATATTAAAAAAGATTATAGCAATTAAAGATGGTGGTATGAGAGGTGAGACAAAGGCTTTCTCCAAAAACTGCATATAATACAAAAATATAATTAATACTACTAATCCTAAAAGAGCAACAGAAAAGAGGACTGCGCCAAACTGCATGCACCTGAAGAAAAGAATAAACCTCACAGGACAGGGTAATGTACCAAAGCCATGGCCTGGTGGGACCAAAGCCCTTCCCCGACCCCAGCACACTGTCGGGAGGAAGAGAAATGGGAGGGAGTGGAGGACTGGGACTGCTGAGTACCTAACTCCGGAGATCTGCTCTG